>CAUYQG010194432.1:0-37622 GCA_963574415.1 Tarsius wallacei
CTGTAGTTCCAGCTACTTGGAAGGCTGAGGCGGAAGGATCGCCTGAGCCCAGCAGGTCGAGGCTGCGGTGGCCGGGAGCGGCCACTGTACTCCAGTCTGGGCGACAGAGTGAGACTCCAACTTAAAAAAAAAAAAAAAAAATTACGTGAAAAGTTGTAAGGTCAGGTGGAGTGGCTCAGACCTATAATCCCAGCACTTTGGGAGGAGGAGATAAAACGACTGCCTGAACTCCGGGGTTTGAGACCAGCCTGGGAAATTTGGTGAGACCTCATCTCCACAACAAATTAAAAAATTAACCAGGCGTGGTGGTGCACTCCTGCAGTTCCAGCTACTTGGAAGGCTGAGATGGAAAGATCACTTGAGGCCAGGAGGTTGAGGTTGTGGTAGGCATGAGCGTGCCACTGCACCCTAACCTGGATGACAGAGTGAGACTCTAACTCAAAAAAAAAAAAGTTGTAAGTAGGCATCTTCAGTATATAAGGTTCTTTTCAGTGCAGTACTAATATTAGCAAGCACATACAGGTAAGTAGTACTAGTAATGTTCCCTAAAGATATATGACTTTGAGATATTCTTCTCTCTCCCGGATTTTTCATCTGAAATTTTTTTGTTAATTCATCAACTACCCCAAAGGACTATTATCTGTGAGTGAGTTAATATTCCTAACAGAGAGAACCTGGAATATAACTCACCAAATTCACTTTTTAACCACTGCTAAAACAATAAAAATAAACTAATCGCCTAGTTCTCAAGTACTTAGAATGTTTTTTCACATCTTCCTCCACCACATTCCCATCATGACAAATATATTGCATTATAGAAAAAATTTTAAACAATACCACATTCTTGTGCAAAATGTCTCTAGAGAATGATAAAAATGGAGGAGAATAAACCTGAAGAAGTTACTTTGCCTCTCCAGGCCTCTGCTTCCTCATTTTCCCTTGCCCTACAAGTCTGAGAGTTGTTTTACGGATCATATAAGACTACAGATTGAAGAACATTTTGAAAGAATGCAAAATGGAGTAGTCAAAGTCATCTGGAAGGCTTATTAACATTACTTACAGAGCTCCCCACCTCCCTTGCCCCACCCATCCCTGAATACCAGTGGAGCAGGGAGCCATTTGGTGACACATGTGTGCTGTATTGCTGAGTTGTGCTGAACTAGACTATCTCTATAGCCTCTTTCAATGCCAACATTTTATGATTCAGCAAGTATACAATGTTATACAAGTGAAAGACATTATTTTTCAACTACTAAAAAAGTTTAAACCCAGCTGGGCATGGTGGTTCATGCCTGCAATCCCAGAACTTGGGGAGGCTGAGGCAAGAGGATTGCTTGAGTCCAGGAGTTCAAGACCAGCCTAGGCAACATAGCAAGACCCTGTCTCTATAAAAAAATAAAATAAAATAATTAGCCAGATGTGATGGTGCATGCTTGTAGGCCCAGCTACAGCTGAGGCAGAAGGATTGCCTGAGCCCAGGAAGTTGAGGCTACAGTAAGCCATGATCTTGCCACTGTACTCTAGCTTGGGAGACAGAGTGAGACACCGACTCAAAAGTAACTCTATAACTGAACTATGTTATCTCCATATACTTCTGTGTAGGAAAAGTATCTGATGGAAAAGCATTCAGGGCTACTTTAGAATCAGAAATTTGTACTTAAATCATGACTTCAACACATAAAGCATAACAGCTATGTGACACTATTAACGTACTTAATCTCTCTGAACATTTATTCATTTGATAAACATTTATTGACTAAATACTTGATGCTAGATCCTAGAGAGACTATTTTGTATCCATAAAGCCATCCCTACCTTTAGGAAGGCTAAAGTTTAGAGAAGACAATTATCAGACAAATCTATCATTACAAACTAATAAATGTACTTCTGTTTCAATAAACACAAAGTCTTCTTTCTCTTCCTTTGCCATGAGCTTCCCAAACAATTGAATACTAAAGCCTTTAGATGGCACAAAGCAAAATGGACAGCAAAGCAGCTAATAAAGTGTGGCCAACGTGGGGTATGAGAGCCCACCGTGGAGACTAGCCTAGGATGGGAGTCAGAGTCAGTAGGATAAGGAGGGTGTCTACACTGTGGGCAGTTCACAGGGCAGCTCAACATGTAGAGTTAGAACCCAAGTGGGAGTAAGTGGGCTTCTAGGAGTGCGAGGTACCTAGCACAGGACCGCAACGCTTAAGCAGGGTGTCCACAGATAGGGGTAGCCACGGTGGATATGAAGAGTCCAAATTGGGTGAGGGTATCTGGGTGGGAAAACCACCAGGCACAGGTAAGAACTGACCAGGGTAAGACAGGCATCCAAGCAAAAGGGTGCTGGATGCGGGTGTCAGAACTCAGGCGGAGTGAGCTAAGAGCATGCAGGATGTTAGAATCTGAATGGAGTGAGGAGGGCATCTTCATAGGGTAGGGGCCAGCAGCATCAACAATGAGAGATTGGTTATATACCAAGAAACTGGTAAAGTAAATGCATTCAAGATCACAGAAGTTAGACTTTTTACACTGTCAAAGAGGAAGGGAGAAAACTAGAATTAACACGCAGTGCTTAACAGAAATTGGATGTATCAGTATGAACTCAGTTTCAATATATAGAAACAGAGACATTAATATGTATGCCTCTAGGAAGGGGCATATCTAGCACCCAGATCTTAGCTTCTTAATTATTACTTTCCACTATAAGGAACCAAGGTTCCCTGAAAAAATGACTGATCCCAAGGCTGGAGTATAAAAAGTACAAGATGAATCTGGTAAATATAAAAGACTTTTTTCCCCTCTTTTGTAATTTCTTTAAAAGCAAATCACCTGTTTGAAGCAATAACATTAGCAATGCAATGTGAGGTATATAATATATGCAGAATTAAAATGCCAACCATAGCACAAAAAAGGGAAAGAGGAAATGGAAGTACTGTTTTAAGATCCTAACACAATACATGAGGTGGTATATTATTTGAAAGTAGACTGTCATAAATTAAAAATGCATATTGTAAGCTCTAACGTTGGCTTCTCAATCAAGAGCAATTTTGCTGCCTCCCTCCTCCCCCAGTATACCTGGCAATCACTGGAGACACTTTTTTATTGTCACAACAGAGGGTATGCTACTGGCATCTAGTGGGTGGAGGTCAGGGAAGGTGCTAAACATCCTACAATGCACAGGTCTACCCCCATAACAAAAAGTATCTGGTCCAAAATGTCAATAATGTAGACGGTGAAAACCCTACTCTAATGCAACTTTTAAAATAAAATGTAGCTACCAATGGAAGAGATAAAATGGAATCCTCTTTAAAATAAATAAATAAATAAATCTATAAGAAGAATGGAGAAGGGAAAGAACAAAGAACAGATGAGAGACATACACAACTGTCAAGATAATCGATTTACACTTAATCATATTGATAACTATATTAAATGTAAATGGAGTAAACACTCCAATTAAAGGTCAGAGCTCAGCCTGCAATCCCGTGCTTTGGGAGGCTGAGGTGAGTGGATTGCCTGAGCCCGCGGGTTCAAGACCCGCCTGGGCAACTTGGTGAGACCTCATCTCTACAATAAGTCAAAAAATTAGCCAGGTGTGGTAGTGTGCGCCTGTAGTTCCAGTTACTTGGAAGGCTGAGGCGGAAGGATCACCGGATCCCAGCAGGGTGAGGCTGTGGTGGCCGGGAGCATGCCACTGTGCTCCAGTCTGGGCGACAGAGTGAGACTCCAACTCAAAAAAAAAAAAGGCCAGAGATAGACTGGATAAAAAAGACCTAACTACACAATGTTCATAAGATATATCTTAAATACAAGGGCACAGATGGGTTAAAAATAAAAGAATGGAAAAAAAGATATCAGGGATGCCAAAAAAACATATACATATTTTAAGCAATGTTAAGAGATGTTCGCTTTAATCAGAAGTGTCTGGACGCTGATGCTAACCACTTTGAGCACCTCTTGCAACTACAGAAGTCAAACGTGACTTGTATTCACCTTTTGTTTTTGGTAATATTGAGTATCAAAATTTCAATACAGTTTTTTTCCATTCTCAAAATGTCTACTTTTTTTTAGTACCCTCTGTATATCAAGCAAACACTAGTCATAAAAAAGTTGGAGTCACGACACTAACATCAGAAAAGGTAGACAGACACTGAAGCATCTATGGTAACATTAAGTGTTACCAGAGATAAAAGGAACATTTTTCATAATGAAAAGGGTGTCGAGGCAGGGCACAGTGGCTCACATCTATAATTCCAGCACTTTGGGAGACCAAGGCAAGAGGACTGATTGAACTCAGGGGTTCGAGGCCAGCCTGGGCAACATAGTAAGACCTCATCTCTACAAAAAAATCAAAAAACAGGAAAGGGGAAGGCAAAAATTAAAAAAAAAAAAATAGCCAAATGTGGTGGTGCATGCCTGTAGTCCCAGCTACTCAGGAGGCTAGTACAGGAAGGATCGCCTGAGCCCAGGAGGTCAAGGCTGCAGTGAGTGGTGACCATGGCACTACCCTCCAGTCTGGGCAACACAGTGAGACGATAGCTTAAAAAGAAAGAAAGAAAGAAAAATAAGAAAAGGAGGTTGATGTATCAAGAAGATACAATAATCCTAAATGTGTATGTATAAAAATTGACAGAATTAAAGGGAGTAATATAAAAAGCCACAATTATAGCTAGAGTCTTTCACACTCTCTCAGAAACTGATGTAAACACACACACATACACACACACACACACACACACACACAGCAAAAATCAAGAAGAATTTGAACAATTCTATCAACCAAGTAAATCTCACAGACATGTACAGGATCAAATGAAAAGTCTAAAGTTCAAAAACCCCTTATTAAATAATCAAATGCAGTATACTCTTAGCTGCCTGTCTAATTCCCTTTCTCCTTCACCCTTCCTCCTTTCTAACAGAACCCTGTTTTCTTTGCCCAAAATTTTACCTTCCTAGCCACTGGCATGTATTTTCAGGGAGGCTGGTCCTAAGCCAGCCCTAGAGGGCAATTTCTAATTGACCTAAGCCAATCATGGTGGCTCGGTTACTTTTGCCAAGGACTAGTCTAGGCTAGAATACATGACACAGCTGTGGCCAGCGTGGTATGAAGATAATCTTCTCTTGAAGAACTTCTGGAAAAGGTTTTCTTTTTGCTGAGACCTACAGAAGAAGACTATCTCTTCTTTCACTGACATTTCCATAGCTGGATATAGTACCTGAAATATCCTCATCTTGCTCATAATGAGAGTTACCTGAGAAAAAAGCCAATATACCACGGAAAGTAGAGAAGAAGGGTGAAAAGAATCTCCTGACTGGATGCAGTGGCTCATGCCTGTAATCCCACCACTTTGGGAGGCCAAGGCAAGATAACTGCTTGAGCACAGGAGTTTGATATGAGAGCCTGGACAATATGGCGAGACTTTGTGTCTCTACAATAAATAAAAAAATTAGCCAGGCATAATGGCACATGCCTGTAGTCCCAACTACTTAGAAGGCTGAGGCGGAAGGATCACCTGGAATCAGCAGGTCAAGGCTGCAGTGGTCATGGTCGTGCCACTGCCCATGACGAGTTTTTAAGATAAGCCCTAGAGAAAGAATGAAGCCCAAAAAACATTTTTTAAAAAGTCATGTACATTAAGGAGAAAAATCACACATAAATGTTAAAAACATGACTCATGTTTTGAGTTACATTCATAAATATTAAAGAAAATAAGTCAGGGACAAAACAACATACAGGTCGAGCAACACTTATCCAACATGCTTGGGACCAGAAATGTTTTAGATTTGGAATTTTTCTCAGAGTTTTAGAATATCTGCATATACATAATAAGGTATCTTGGGGATGTGAACCAAGTCAAAACATGAAATTTAATCAAGTTTCTTGTACACATAGCCTGAAAGTAATTTTATACAATATATTAATAATTTTGTACATGAAACAAAGTTTGTGTACAATAAGCCATCAGAAGGCAAAGCTTTCCCTATTTCAGTTGACCTTTTTGGACAATCTATGGTTGTTTGGCTTAACCATCATTCCTCACTGAATTTAGTTGCTACTGACAAGCAATCATTTTCTTACATTTATTTACACATAAGTACTTACCAGTAAAAAATATGACATACCATTAATACTGTGAAAATGTATTCAGGTAACTAAACAGCACAGTAGCATCACCAGAATACCTGTGTCAGCTGTCAAACAACAGCAACAACAAACAATGACAAGCTTCCATTTCCACCTGTGATGCTGTATTTTAATTAAAAAGTTGCTATACACCGCAATTTTTTTTTTTTTTTCATGATAAGAAACACTAGAAGCAGTTGAGCGACCAGGAGGTGAGTTCTCTAGAAATGATGGGGCATTCTGCTAGATGGCTTTTTAAAATGTTTCCTCCAGTCATCTGCCTTATTAACAACAGTTTTTAGTTTCTCTTTTATGTTATTCATTTTTATCTTTGATTTTCTAAACTGGCATGATTTCTTTTTCTGTTATGAATGTATACTGCTCTAGCCTTTCAATAAATTCATCACATATTTTTACTATGTCATCTATAGGCACTTTTTCTGCAGTACTAATGTCATCTTCATTGCCACTATATGACCACCTTGATTCAGAACCACTTTAGTTATTTCAGCATTGGTCAATAAATGAACAAGTGGAGTCTCATTATAAATGTTAAAAACTTCCTCAATATCTACTTCACCCAGCTTACTGATAGACTGTGAAGGTATATTTTTTACAAATGTAAGGAGGTCAGACATTTTTTTCTCACTGGACATATAGAATCCTTCAAAGTAACCACCTTGTTCAGCATCACCACTGAACACAGTTACAGGCCAGAGGTTGTACCAGGCATGCACAACTACGTCTTTAGTCACTATGTCCCAAGCACTGGCAACAGCATATATGGCACCATTCATGTTAAATACCTTTTGAAAATCTTCCCCATCCATGCCTTTGTTCACTGCTGCTAGTCTGCTATTTAAGAAAATGTTTTTATATGTACTCTTCTTTGATCTAAGGATACCCTGGCCACATGGGTAAATTAATAAAGTCACATTGGGGGAAAATGTATGGCATAAACATTATTTTTTATGAGAATTTCACCTTGAGGGCCTGTAATTCCAACACTTTGGGAGGCCGAGGCAAGAGGATAGCCTGAATCCAGGGGTTTGAGATCAGTCTGGGCAACTTGCTGAGACCTTGTCTCTACAATAAATCAAAAAAAATTAGCTGGGCATGGTGGTGTGCACCTGTAGTTCCAGCTGCCTCGAAGGCTGAGGTAAAAGAATCGCCTGAGCTCAGCAGGTGGAGGCTGCGGTGGCCATGAGTATGCCACTGCACTCCAGCCTGGGCAACAGAGTGAGACTATGACTAAAAAAAAAAAAAAAGAAATTCACTTCTTGAAAACAGAGAGGATGCAAGTTTTTACCTATCACAGCAAGTTCACATTTTTCACATTTATGACTGTCTCCTGCATTAGCACATCCCAGCACAGTTATTCTGTCCTTGGCATCCTCAATTCCCATAATGACCGTCTTTATCAGCTATAGTCAGGGTCATTCTGGGGCAATAACATCAAAATAATGATATTTCATCAGCATTACTGACTTGTTCTGGCATCAGATTTTCATCAGAAATGATCTTAGTGAACTCTTCAATGAATTTCTTCTTGTATCATGATCAACAGATGCATTATTAGCACAATTTTTTTAAAAAAATGTAATGCCATGTCTTCTTAAATTTCTGCAACAAGCCTGTTGAATATTCACAGTTCCCTTCAATTTTCAGTTCACCAAAATAGACCTTGGCTTGTTTCATGATCACTATACCACTAAGTGACATGAGTTCACTGTAGTGCTAAAAGATCCGCCCTTTCAATGCACGATTGAGATCTTCATTTTTAGCTTTATGCAGTGTTTTTCTATTTTTCACTAACTTCTGATAACTACTTGCAGAACAGAACTTCGACAACTTGTACTTCTGTTTCTTCAGGTCACAAATGGTAGTTATTCCAACAACATAGTCTTCTGTAAGACATTTCACATTTATTCTGCTGTCCAGTTTCTCCAACAGCTTGACTTTCTGTGCTATAAACACTTATCACTGTTATCCCATAGGAGCATCTGCAGGCCTTTTTGACATTTTCACAGCTAAAGAGGGCTAGAAGAATCTTTTTCCCCCTGGGGACCTGAATAAACTGCATCATACACCTTCATTTGTCTGTGACCTGTCACATGAGGTCAGATGTGGAATTTTCCACTTGTGACATCAGCTGGTACTCAAAAAGCTTCAGATTTTGGAGCACTGTGGATTTTCGATTTTCAGAATAGGGATGCTTAAACTGTACTGGTTAAATAGTATGCTATTCCACTTTTCTTGAATCCCAAAAATTATTTCCCCAATCCCATATTTAAAACAAGAAGAATAAGGACTTGATAGTGGCTAGATACTTATGAAATATTCCAAGATGGTATAGTTCAGGGAGATAAAATATGTTCAGTCCTTTCATTTGGTAATCCTACTCCTGAGTGCAGGTTCTAAGAAAATGGAAAGTCCAACTAAATTCACAAAGATGTTCGCTACAGTTAAATCTAGAATATCAAAACCTGAAAACACATTAAATATCCAAAATAAGGGAATAATTTAATAAATTAGGCAAGAATAATAAAAATATTAACAAGCACTAAAAATAATTAGGATAATTCTAGAAAAATAACAGAATACTAATGAAGCAATGCTATATGAAGAAAGCATGCTACTAAATGGAATACGGGCTGTTTATTCCAAATATGTAAAATATACTATTCACATGGGTAATAAGGCAGTAATATATAAAATGGAAAGTACTATTGTAGTAGAGTGGTGGGATTATTGGTGGCCTTTTGTTCTCTAAAATTGTTTCATCCACTAATACTTTAAGGTTTAAAAAAATTTTTAGATGTGTAGAAGCTAAAAATGGGTAATCACAGGTCAATGAATAGGGTTGGGGTATTACACAAGGACAAGATTTCAAGAAAGGGGAATGAGGCAGAAACTACATTCAGGACCAGCCTAAAAAAAACAAATTGAGGAGAGCAGGAGTATTAGTGGATACAATACAATGTACTTGGAAGCAACATGTTACTTCGGCTGAAGTGGGGTCAAAGAAGGAAAACAAAAGGCCAGCATAAGATTGTCACAGTACTGGGCAAAATAATTCATGAAATCTACAAAATAACATGAGGAACAGTGGCAACAGGAATAAGTAATCTTAGAAATAGCAGAATAAAAACTGGAATCAACCTAAATAAAATACCCCAGTTAAGATGCATTTTAGATATAACAAAAAAGCTAATTATAGCTTCTAGTCTGATGAGTATGCAATCTGGAGGAAAAAGGGAGAAAAATCAAATATGAAGCAACAGTCAGCTAAAATAAATAATTTCCTTCCATACACACAAAAGGCACATTTAAACCATCATCTTTTTCTGCTATTACCAGCACCAAACTTATAACAACCAAATTTAAAATTACCCCTTCCAAACATGAAAGTACACAACAATGTGTGTTACCTTTTATCTAAGGAAAAGGCAAAATATAATAAATATATTTTTTCTTATATGTTTTTTAAAAAGGAAAGAATAAATAATTTTTAAAAGATTACCTATCAGAGGAGGACAGAACAGAGTGTAGAGATAGTTGATAAAAGGTAGGCTTCTCAGAACATACCTTGTCTTGTGGATTTGACTTTGGAACTACACAAATATTTTATATAATTATAAATAAAATTTAGGGAAAAATGTTTACATGGCAACCCTAAAACAATAATGAAACAAATTAACCTAACTGTATATCAAATTAATGTTTAACTACAGGGAAAAGAGTTGTTTCAAGTGACTTTAAAATACAGTAATTTGACTGTATGTTTAGTGAGAATACCCTAAAAAACAAAAGAATCACAATAAAATCTTAATTTCTGTTCAATAATCATATTGTTAATCATATTGGTTTTGTTTGTTATATATTATAGGAAAATTAAATAAATGATTGTATTAATCATTAGGAACAGGATTTTAGCATAAGAGGAGAAAAAAGATACAAATATACAGATAGAAAGAAAAAGTTAAAACCCATAATTTTAAATTCAAATTGTTAAAATCGTATGAACTGATGATGTATGTCCTTTTGAGAAAAAAAAAAAAAAGGCCAAGTACGTGGCTCATGCCTGAAATCCTAGCACTTTGGAAGGTCAAGGCAAGGGGATCCCTTGAGGCCAGAAGTTTGAGACCAACCTGGGCAACAGAGCAAGATCCTGTCTCTACCAAAACAAAAACAAAAACAAAAAAAACTCCTCTAACTCTATCAATAAAATGTAGAAACAATGACCAATGCAGTAACAATGATCACTCCCACAGTGCCCAGACTGTGGTGTCCAAACACTATTTTTCACTATGAAGCCAAGAGTCCCTGAAGAAATGTCTAGTTCCAAATCTGGGGCCGAAAATGTACAAGATGAACCTGGAACATCTCATCAAACTACAAAACAAGAAAGTATTAAAGACTAATATAGCTGTGTCAGAAGAATTAGGAGCCAACTTAAAGAGGCTCCCACGGGAAAGCATGGAATAATATGAGCTCTAGAAGGAAGACCAGCAATGGACTGATAGACATCAAAAATCTTAATGATATGTGGAATAAACATCTCACTGGCCATTGAACCAAGTCATATGAAAACATATAAGGGAAATAATCAGGTATTTATCCTGCTTTTCCTATATGAATTATACCTCATGGTAAGCAATGGTATATAAGGGAAAGTTCTTTAAGAATTCCAGTGAATAAATTAATGTTGCAAAAACCAATAAAATAATAGATCTAAGCAAGATTATCAACAGCTATTAAAATCATTTGGAGCCAGGCTCGGTGGCTCAGCCTGTAATCCCACGCCTTGGGAGGCTGAGGTGAGTGGATTGCCTGAGCCCACGGGTTCGAGACCCGCCCGGGTAACTTGGCGAGACCTCATCTCTACAATAAATCAAAAATTAGCCGGGCGTGGTAGCGCGCGCCTGTAGTTCCAGCTACTTGGAAGGCTGAGGCGGAAGGATCGCCGGAGCCCAGCAGGTCAAGGTTGCGGTGGCCGGGAGCAGCCACTGCACTCTAGTCTGGGCGACAGAGTAAGACTCCAACTCAAAAAAAAAAAAAAAAAAAAAATCAGGACTTTTTGGAGAAATGACTGAATCTAAGTCTGGGGCAAAAAATATACAAGATAAGCCTAGATTATCTTTTCATGCCACATAGGAAAGAAGCTCTTGGCTGAGTGTGGTGGCTCATTCGTATTATCCCAGCACTTTGGAAGGCCGAGGCGGGAGGGCGGAGTCAGAGACCAGACTAAGCAATATAGTGAGACTTTGTCTCTACAAAAAATTAAAAAATTAGCTGGGTATGGTGGCACACACCAGTAGTCCCAGCTAGATGGAAGGCTGAGGTGGAAGGATCACCTGAGCCCAGAAGGTCAAAGCTGTGGTGAGCTGAGATGGAGCCAGTGCACTCCAGCCTGGCTGACCAAGTGAGACCCCAACTCAAAAAAAAAAGAAACTATTAAAGACTACTAAGGTTATATCATAAGGACTGAAGAACCCACCTAAAAAGGCTCCCACTGGTCAAGCATGAATCACTTTGAGGAATAACTTTATTATATAATTCACATACCAATGTGAATTATTCAATATTTATTAAATAGTTATGTTACCTAAAGCATTTAAAGAGGAAGCAGCAGCAGAATTAATTCTTCTGGACAGGGTGGGATAAAATCTATATTATGATCATCCTTATACACTTAACTTATAAAGATCTCTCAATTGTGTATAATTCAGTTTCTTTCAAATTTTTCTTTTCACTATTATCTAAAGTAGTTAATAAACAGATTATTTTAATAATTGAGTGGAACATGAATTATATAAAACTTCGAATTTCCACAAACATCATCTAGTGTTGTTAATGTTAACCCCTCCTCCTAAGATGTATAGTATAAAAGATGTCTGGTAAAGATAAAGTGGAAAAGGGGGCTATCACTATCAGCTACAATGAGGATTTTTTACTATCCATGGATTTTTTACTGTCCTGGCTTCCTTTTTTGGGGGGGTATGGGCAGAGTCCCACTCTGTCGCATAGGCTAGAGTGCAGTGGCACACTCAAAGCCACCACAGCCTCAACCAGCTGGGTTCAGGCAATCCTTCCGCTTCAACTTTCCAAGCAGCTGTAAATACAGGCGTGTGCCACCATGCCCAGCTAATTTTTTGATTTATTGTAGAGATGAAGTCTCGCCATGTTGCCCAGGCTGGTCTCAAACCTCTGGACTCAGGCAGTCCTCTTGTCTGTACCCCACAAAGTGCTGGGATTACAGGCAAGAGCCACTGTGCCCAGCTCCTGGCTTCCTTTAGCCCCAGTAAATGTAAAGGGACTTAAGCTGTATATTTCCTGGACAATTGTTCTGCAATACCACAGTTTGTTCCACAGGGATATAAATGTGCTGGTAAAGATATTATTTTAGGTTGAAACCAGATGATTATAAAGCATGATATCGGGCCGGGCTCAGTGGCTCAGCCTGTAATCCCAGCACTTTGGGAGGCCGAGGCAAGTGGATTGCCTGAGCCCTCGGGTTCGAGACCCGCCTGCGCAACTTGGCAAGACCTCGTCGCTACAATAAATCAAAAATTAGCTGGGCGTGGTAGTGCTCGCCTATAGTTCTAGCTACTTGGAAGGCTGAGGCGGAACGATCACTGGAGTCCAGCAGGCCTAGGCTGCCGTGGCTGGGAGCATGCCACTGCACTCCAGTCTGGGTGACAGAATGAGACGCCTACTCAAAAAAAAAAACAAACATGATATCTTGCTGGTAAACCTTTGCTCTCATTAATGGTCTGTTCCTTTTCTCCCTGATTTGCCCTTGAACAGAGAATTCAGTTATTCATTTGTTCTTTGGGCTTTCAGTATGCTTTGATCATTTCCTCCCACCTCACTCCCTGTCCAGCTTCCATTTAGCTTTCAAGTCTAGGCTAGGTCCCATTTTTCCACAAGCCCTTTCCATACAGTCCTTTCCCTAATGTCTTTTGTACTTATTTTAGTGTGTGTGGAGGAAGAGAGAGGAAACCATGTCATTTTGTTATTCAAGTGAGCTTTCAGTTAAAGATTATATATTTCAAATATCACCAGTTGTAAATGTGAAAACAATTTATTGGAAAAAAGTCTCATTACTCTGGGCACAGTTGGAACAATGCCTGTTTGAATCAAGTCCTTCTCCTCCTCAGTAAATGTTGTGACTAATAGGAAGTACCTAACTCCACTGATATTCTTTTCCTCTCACTTTTTTAGGATTATGGCTGCTGTCCCTCAAAATAATCTACAGGAACAACTGGAGCGTCACTCAGCCAGAAGACTTAATAATAAATTAAGTCTTTCAAAACCAAAGTCTTCGTAAGTATTTTGGTTGATTCACTGTCATAGGCAGCAACTCACCATATCATACAAATGAGATATCTTGTCTTTCAGCTTTCACTGTACAGATGAGGAAATAAAGCTGAGAGATTCATTGATTTTCCCACTTTGCAAATTAATAGTAGAGCATGTTTTACCAGCACCAGGTAATAAATTATTTGGCACCTTTGCATAGTTCCTGGCACATAATATTTGTTCAGTAAAGATTTGTTGGCTGGCGTTGGTGGCTCATGCCTATAATCTCAGCACTTTAGGAGGCCAAAGTGAGAGGACTGCTTGAGCCCAGGAATTCAAGGCCGACCTGGGCAACATGGTGAGACCTCATCTCTACATTTAAAAAAAAATGAATAACAAATATTCTTGTAAATTTGGGCAAATAAGGATTTTTAATATATTAATATAATTTTACATTTGTTCCAAAAACAGTTATAAGAAAGCTACTAGCTGGGCACAGTGGCTCACATCTGTAATCCTAGCACTTTGGGAAGCGGAGGTGAGAGGATTGCCTGAACCCATGAGTTCGAGACCAGCCTATACAACATGGCAAAACCTTGTCTCTACAATAAATCAAAAAATTAGCTGAGCATGGTGGTACATGCCTGTAGTTCCAGCTATTTGGAATCTGAGGCAAAAGGATTGCATGAGCCCAGTTGGTTGAGGCTGTGGTAGCTGTGAGTGTGCCACTGCACTCCAGCCTGGGTGACAGAGTGAGACTCCGACTCTAAATAAATAAATAAATAAATAAATGGATAGATAGATAGATAGATAGATAGATAGATAGCTACAGCTCTCCGGTTCTGCCTCTCCTCCAAGCTACACTACAGACTCCTTCTAATGACATCTAATAATAATTTGTATTGTGCATCATGTCCTTAACAGTTTGTAGACACTGTTCTGGGTGCTTGACTTTGAAGTCATCACTGACTTTCTTGCCATTAAATAGCCAAGATTCTTGCCTCCTTTACTTGTCTTTCAAATTTTAGCATAGCTAGCAGTTTTAAACCCTTTCCCCCTTTTTATCAGAGTAGCAAAAAGTACACACATTTGAGTCTCCTTCCTTTTTCTCTTATGCTATCACCTCCCTCTAGAGATGCTATTAATTAAGGACTACCAGCCTGAGAAAGAAAGTAGTGGGAATGGCCTCTCAAAACCAAGTAATTAGCCTCTTAATGGGGAGGATTAGCAAATACAAAATATTTGTTACCTGATAAATTTTAAGATCAGAGTAAGAGATGGGTTCCTTGCTCATTTGTGACACAATTAATATAACTTGTATAAATTAGTAAGAACATTAGAGCTATATTTTATCGAGTTGGTGGGTTTGTTAAAATGAATCAATCTGGCTAGGTATGGGGCTCACACTTATCCCAGCACTTTGGAAGGCTAAGGCAAGAGGATTACTTAAGGCCAGGAGTTCTAGACCACCCTGGGCAACATAGGGAGACACCCCTGACTCTACAAAAAAAAAAAAAAAAATTTTTTTAAAAGAATCAATCAAACTGAGGGGGTTTTTTTCATTATTTTCCAGAGGTTTCACTTTTAAAAAGAAAACATCTTCAGAAAGTGATGTGTCTCTGACTAGTGTGTCAGTAGCAAAAACGCCTTTGTTAAGTAATAAAGATGTTAATGTTACTGAGGACTTTTCCTTCAGTGAACCTCTATCCCACATCAAAAATCAGTCAACCAGGATCAATGACGTCTTCAAGAATGCTCCAGAGGGACAGCAAACCCAGAGACTTGCTTCAAAACCATCATTGCAGATTTCGAAGGAAGTTTTATGCACTACCCAGAATACACCAGTTATAAAGAAATCTCATGATGCTGCTTTCAAGACATTAGAATTTAGTTCTTCATCAGATTCTTTTAATGCCATTGATGATTGGGACGATATGGATGACTTCGATACTACTGGGACTTCAAAAGCATTTGTTACACCATCCAGAAATCACTTCGTAAGAGTAAGCACTGCTCAGAAATCAAAAAAGGCTAAGAGAAACTTTTTAAAAGCACAGCTTTATAAGACAAATACAGTAAAGATTGATTTGACTTCCTCCTCCTCTGAAAGCAAGCAAGTAGATTTGACTAAGGAACAGAAGGATGACTCAGAATGGTTAAGTAGCGATGTGATTTGCATTGATGATTGCCCTGTTTTCAAAGTGCCTACAAATGAAGATACTCAGAAAAGTCATTCTTTGGGAACTCATTTGGGAGATGAAAGAGGTAAAAATTACTGTGTTTAGTATGTTGATTGTATTTTTTCAATTCAAAGCTAGACATGGGGAGTAGTAGTGAATATGATATAGCTTATGTCCTTAAGGATCTTAGGATCTGTAGCTTTTTTAATAATCTGTTGGTGGTGCCATGTAAAAACATAGAGGGTATCTGATCCTAAAACGGGAAGTGAGGACCAGCTGGAGGCCCAAACTTCACCTGCACATACATTACTTACGTACCTAATCCTGACTCGTACCCCACATTTTATAATAAAATAAAGTAAAAAAATATATAAAAATAATCTTCTGGCCAAATTTTTGAGGCAGGACGTACTGATGAAATGAAAGGCTTTATTCTGCTCATATATTCGTATTCTGCTCATATATTCATATTCATACTGATGAAATGAAAGATTTTATTATGCTTATTCAAGAATAGCTCTGTGATTTTATACATGAAGAAAACATAGAAGCTCCTTTTTATTTGTGGTTTCACATTTCAAGGTTTTAGCTACCTGTAGCCAACTGAGTTCCAAATATATTGCATCATTACTCTTATGCTTTGGGACTATTATTAAGAAAAATAAGAGTTACATAAACACAACATCATTGTGATACCTCCACAGTTAATCTGGTAATGGAGACTGCTACTAAGTGACTATAACAACAATCCAGTTAGATAGAGCAGGTTAGCATGAGATTTTATCACACTACTCAAAATAGTGTACAATTTAAAACTTAAATTATTTCTGGAATTTTCCATTTATGTCATCATGCCTATGTCATTCATCTCACTTCATCTAATACAGGCATTTTATTATCACACATCTTTACAAGAAGAGTATAGTATAAGAAGATATCTTGACCAAGAGACCACATTCACATACCTTTCATTGCAGCTTATTATAATTGTTCTATTTTATTAGCTAATTATTGTTATTCCTTACTGTGCCTAATTTATAAATTAAACTTTATCATAGATATGTATGTATAGAAAAAACATAGCATATGTAGGGCTGCCTGCAGTTTCAGGAGTGTATTCCCCGGCTGGGCATAGTAGTTCATGCCTGTAAGCCCAGTACTTTGGGATGCCGAGACGGGAGGATTGCTTGAGCCCAGGTGTTTGAGGCCAGCCTGGGCAACATAGTGAGACTCCTGTTTCTACAAAAAAGAAAAAAAAAAATGTAGCCCCCACAGATAAGAGAGAGTTCCTGCAAGATCCATAAAGGTTAAAATGGCTAGTTAGCGATAGAATTGGAAAGTGAAACTAGCCTTTCTAAAGAATTCCCTTATGGCTTGTTGCCACCTAATATTGCTATATAATATGATTCTGTTATGCTATTAAAGTATTATAAGTTATATTTAAAGTTCATCCTGGATAAATCTTATAGTTATTAAACGTCTAAAATTTAGTAACTGAGATTTGCCGCATGTGGAAGTAAACCACCTAATGAAATAGTTATAAATATGAATCAAAAATTTTAAACACTTGAATCCTATCAAGATTACTATAGGGTGAGAGAGGACTGAAAAGTAATTGATGATAGAACTATAGTCCAATGAATAGTGTTGCTGTTTCTGAAGAGAAATTTTGTTAAAAAGTAAGCTAGAGAGCAACGGTTTGGCATTGTTTTCCCACATGGTCTAAAAGAGAGATTAAAATAACTAGAAAGCCTTTGTGGTAAGGCGAAGATGGTACTTTACTCTGTAATGTATAAGCAGCAGTGTTTGTGCTATTATCAGACTTATTTATTGCTCTTTACCCTTATTTAAATATGAGTGAAACATTTAAAAATGAAAACATTGATACTAACTATGGGTTTCATAGTTTAACTGGAGACAAGCATGAAAATTTCTAAGCAAATCTTTGGCTTCAAACCAGCATTCATTGAACTTAATCCAGTTGACTCAATAATCATTTATGAAGAAGTAAGCAAACCTTAACATGTAAAATAATAGGAATCAATACAAAGTGTTGTGATTGTTTGTGACTTGCCAGAAGCACTCACTCTTAAATATTCATGCCTTGTTCTTTCTGTCTGATTATTTATTGAAATAACCGGTTTATCAACTTTTTACTTTAGATAATAGTGAAAAGAAGAACAATTTGGAAGAAGCTGAATTACATTCAACTGAGAAAGTGCCATGTATTGAATTTGATGATGATGATTACAATATAGATTTTGTTCCACCTTCTCCAGAAGAAGAAATTAATTCTACCACTTCTTCTTCTTCTTTAAAATGCTTTAGGTAAAACAGCTAATTAATTAGTAAACATTATTGTTTGATTCTGGGATACTTTAAATAGCTTAATTTAGTTATATAGTATAATTTATATACAAGTATTTTGTCTTCTGCTCAATTTATTTTACATCCAGATGAAAGCCTCAAAAAAAAAAATCTGTTTATACATTTAATTTAGTTGGTAGTATTTTGAAGATGTAAAGTCTCATTATGATTGTTTACATGGAATGGACCCTCCAAACAATTTTATGTAGTTGATTTTGACATGAGATATATTCCGTAAAATATTTTATTTCCAAACTCCTGGACCTGAAATGACACAAAGCTAACCCATTATTTGGGAAGCAGTACATAATGTGTCCTTTTTTTTTTTTAATTCTACATGTTAGAATTGGCTATTGAATTTGTTTTTTACTCAATTATAGTAAATTAATGACATGATTGTTATTAATTGGTAATATTATGAGAAAAGTATATATTCTCCATGGCTCATCAGTAGCTTAAGTTGCTAATTGTTATTGTTCTCTTTATCATCACTCCAATCTAAATCTCAGTCCGGTGGAGTATATACTAGGCCATTTAAGCAATATTTTGATGAGAGACATCCCTGTAGTATATCACCTTAATCAGGAAAGGAGGTAAGGAAGGGAAAGGAAATGAAGCGGAGCGTTTGTATGCATAGCCTAGTTTAGTTTCCAAAGTGTACTGGAAAGCTTGAAAAGGTGGGAAGCGTTGAAGTGTGATTACTATTTGATGACAAAATTTAAAAACTGTAAGAGCGTACAGTTTCTGATGGAAATTTATATAGAACTGTAGAAAATTTAAAACTGAGCAAAAGCTCCTGTAGAGTCTAGACTCTAAGTCAACATTTTTCTAGCCTGGACAACTTAATGAGACCTCATCTCTACAATAAATTAATTTTAAAAAATTAGCCATATGTGGTGGCACGTGCCTGTAGTTCCGGCTACTTGGAAGGCTGAGGCAGAAGGATTGCCTGAGCCTAACAGGTGGCTGCAGTGGTTGTGAACATGCCACTGCACTCCAGCCTGGGTGACAGAGTGAGACTCTTGACTTAAAAAAAAAAAAATCAGCATTCTCATTTAACAGATAAAACAGCTGAGGCCCAGGGAGGAGTAGGGAATTGCCCAGGATGATACAATATATGGCAGATGAGCTCAGATCTCGTGTAGTACTTTCTCTTGTGTCATACTGATTCTTTGTTGAATGCTGGCTTTTTTTTATTTATTAAAAATGCCTTTTGCACGAATAACATGTAGCCATTTCAACAAGGATTCTAAATAAAAGAGAAGGAATACTGCAATGTGTGGTAGCACAAGCCTGTAGTCCTAACTACTCGGGAGTCCCAGCTGAAGCAGGAGTATGGCTTGAATTTAGGAGTTTGAGGCTATAGTGTGCTGTGATTGTGTCTGTGGATAACCATTACACTACAGCCTGGGCAACATAGCAAAACTCCATCTCTAAAAAACAAAAAAATTTTAAAAGAGAAGTCCCACTGTTCCAACAAACCAAACATTTTCTTTATTCATATTTGGCTTTGATCCTTCTCTACATGTGTTTGGTTTTTGCATTGTTGTAATCAACATGTAGCTATAATTTTATATTCTGCTTCTTTTTCTTAACACTATTTCTAAAACATTTCCCAATTGCTACTTATTTTTATTCTTTTTAATACTTTCATAATTTATTGAGTTGTCATACCATAAATAACTTTACCTAGATTTTCAGGTAAAGTGGAAGATGGTTAATTATAAGGTTATTTGTAGGATAGACTCTCTGTGTTATTTTTAAAAATTTTTTTGAATTTGATCTCGCTGTCCAGGCTGGAGTACTATGGCACGGTCACGGCTCACCACAGCCTCTACCTCCTGGGCTCAAGCAATCTTCCTGCCTCAGCTTCTCAAGTAACTGGGACAACAGGCCCATGCCACCATAGCTAATTTTTTTAAAAAAATATTTTGAAAAGACAAGGTCTTGCTATGTTGCCCAGGCTGGCCTTGAATTTCTAGGCTCAAGCAGTTTTCCCGCCTGGGCCTCTCAAAGTGCTGGGATTACAGGTGTGAGTCACCACACCCAGCTCTTTGTATATTTTCCATTGCAATATATATATATATACAAATATATATATTTGTATCTGCTATAAAACTGAAATAGAATTTTCACAAATGATACTTATGTGCAGTGCACACTAAATTTTATGCTACATTTTATTTCATTTAAAAGAAAATACTGGAGGTGGGTGGATACACAACATCAATAAGGGTACCTGACCTCAAACCAGACAAAGTGGGGACCAAAGGGAGGCTCAAACTTTACCTGTACAGTGTCCACTTGTATACCTAATCCTAAATTATACTCCACATCTTTAAAATAAAAAGAAAATACTATTGTAACTTCTGAGTATCAGAAGTTGAATGGTCACAATATGTAACAGAAAAGAGACATCTATTCCTCTATTCCAAAAACCTTTTCAGCTAGTCCTCAACACTTTCCATCTTCTAGCCTCAGTTATGCCCTTGCTGTAACTCTTAGCTTCGTTGAGTCTAGGAGTCAAACCAACAATATAGAAAGCACTACTAAAAATATGGCCATTTTCTTGAATTATGTTATTGTTTTAAAAATCTCAGCACTGGCTGGGCTTGGTGGCTCAGCCTGTAATCCCAGCACTTTGGGAGGCCAAGGTGAATGGATCGCCTGAGCCCGCGGGTTCGAGACCAGCTGGGGCAACTTGGCGAGATCTCATCTCTACAATAAAGTTTTTAAAAATTAGCCGGGTGTGGTAGTGCATACCTGTAGTTCCAGCTACTTGGAAGGCTGAGGTGGAAGGATCGCCTGAGCCCAACAGGTTGAGGCTGCGGTGGCCGTGAGCTCCACTGCACTCCAGCCTGGGTGACAGAGTGAGACTCCAACTCAAAAAAAATCTCAGCACTTTGGGAGGCGAAGGTGAGAGGATTGCCTGAGCTCAGGGGTTCGAGACCAACCCAGGCAACTTGGCGTGACCTCCTCTCTACAATAAATCAAAAAATAAGCTGGGCGTCGTAGCATGCACCTGTAGTTCCAGCTACTTGGAGGACTGAGGCAGGAAAGATCACTTGAGCCCAAAAGGTCGAGGCTGCGGTGGTTGTGAGTGTGTCACTGCACTCCAGCCTAGGCAACAGAGTGAGACTCCCACTAAAAAAAAAAAAAAAAATAGTTATTCATCATTGTTCTGAGTTAGTTAGAAAATTGCATTCCAAAACTCTGCTTTGGGAAAATACAATTGATTCCTGAATATCAGGCAAATAAAATTGCCTTTTTTATCTTTCCTATGTAGTCTGTCCATTTGCCTATACCTACATTTGCTCAAATCCCACCTCCTTAGCAAATCCTTCTCAAGTTCCAGAAAGTGTTAACTTTCTTTGGATTTCCACAGTACCTTCTCTTTAACAGTTATTTGTATGAATTTATTTAGTTACTTTTTAAATTTTGTGTATCCCGTCAGACTGATTTGTTCACATATTTTTAAATAATCTGTGTGAGTTAATTATATAGACAGATACACATATACAAATATTTGCATTATAAGAGAAGTCCAGCAGGGCTCAGTGACTCACACCTGTATCCCAGCACTTTGGGAAGAAGAGGCAAGAGGACCCCTTGAGCCCAGGAGTTTGAGATCAGCCTAGGCAATATAGTGAGAACTGGTCTCTACAAAAATAAAAATTTTAAAAAATTAGCTAGGCAAGTACCCTGTAGTCCTAGCTACTCAGGAGACTTGAGGCAGGAGGATCACTTGAGCCCAGGAGTTTGAGGCTGCGGTGAGATGTGATCATGCCACTGCACTCCAGTCTGGGTGACAGAGTGAGACCCTGGCTCAAAAAAAAAAAAAGTCCAGATAAAGTGCTTTGGAATCTCAAAGAAAAATACATTAATAAGCACTTGCTGGAGAAGTTATGCTTGAGCTGGGCCTTTAATAGGTGTGATTTGGGTAAAAAGAGATTGGAATGGCAGGTTTTCCAAATTGAGAGACTATCAGAGGCAAAATCTCTAAAATAGACAATGAAGGACTCATGAAGAATGTAAGTGAGGCATTGTGGTTGTGATTGGAACTTGGTGTTACTGAAAGGAAACAATTGGAGATAAAGTTGAAAAGGTCCCTTGGGACCAGAAGATGAAAGATTTTGAGGGCCAACTGAAGAGGTTTACAATTGAGGAGATAGGAAATCATGTTTCTTTTGTCTGTTATACATTGCCTGACCACCTGTAGAGAGGTGTTATAGATTATACATTTATTTGGTCTAGTCTATGGAATGATTGATTTGACTTTTTAAATTTCGTAGTATGTTAAAGGACCTGGACACCTCTGAGGGAAAGAAGGATGTTCTCAGCACATCAAAAGATCTTTTGTCAGCACCTGAGAATATGCCTACACAGAAGCCCCATCCAGAAGCCAGCACAGATTGTGACGGTACAAAAATTATTTCAGATATATGACATATTTTAACTACTTACTTTTGAAAACAAAGTAAGACTGTGGCTTCACAGGCTTTTAACCTGTGGTTATTATATATTATAGAATGGCAAACTTATAGTCCCTTTTCTTCTAATATAGAACCATCCCTGTTCATTGGTTAGCCAACATTTGCTTGAATAACTCATGAACTCATGATCTCACAAGGTAGTTTATTCCCTGTCTTGAAAATGCTACTTGTTACAAATTATTTCTCATACTGAGTCAGAATTTACCTTCCTGTAACTTTAATCCTTGTGAAGTCAATATATAACTTCTAGGACTTCAATTTTTTTTCCCTCAGGCTAAATATTATTAGGTCTTTTAACTCTTGTTAGAAATTGCTTTCTAGACCTTTCATCTTCCTGTTTCTCCCTTATAAATAGTCTGGATTTGGGCCTTGGTGTTCATTTAAAGCTTAATACTTGGCCAGTGGCTTAAACCTGTAATCCCACCACTTTGGGAGGCTGAGGTGAGTGGATTGTCTGAGCCCACGGGTTCAAGAACAGCCTGGGCAACTTGGCGAGACCTCCTCTCTACAATAAATCAAAAAATTAGCTGGGCTTGATAGCGCACGCCTGTAGTTCCAGCTACTTGGAAGGCTGAAGCAGAAGGATAACCTGAGCCCAGCAGGTCAATGCTGGGGTGGCCATGAGTGTGCCACTGCCCTCCAGCCTGGGTGACAGAGTGAGACTCCAACTCAAAAAAAAAAAAAAAAAAGCTTAATACTTGTTTGTTTTGCTTCTAACTTTTTTTTAAATTTGAGTTGGGGTCTCACTTCGTCATCCAGACTGGAGTACAGTGGCATGCTCCCGGCTACCACAGCATCGACCTGCTGGGCTCCGGCGATCCTTCCGCCTCAGCCTTCCAAGTAGCCGGAACTACAGGCATGCACCACCACACCCAGCTAATTTTTGATTTATGGTAGAGACGAGGTCTCGCCAAGTTGCACAGGCAGGTCTCAAACCCGCGGGCTCCCAAAGTGCTGGGATTACAGGCTGAGCCACCGAGCCCGGCCTATTTCTAACTTTTTAAAAAATATCTAGTATAAATAATCTGATAGTGATGCAAGACTTTGAAAAGCAATAGTCGAGCAACTCCTTCAGGTCCACTCCTATTCTGGGAGCCTTTCTGTGCTCTCAGTAAATCCTGCTTTCTCAAAAAAAAAGAAAAACTATAGTCCCCTTTCCCATCTTGATTTCCCAGAGGCACTTTCTAAAAATTTGTGTCCTTTTCTGGAAATATTTCTGGTATTATATCTTTTTACTTTCTTTTTCTTTTTTGCTATTCCTGTAATTAATGTTATTTGGGTGTTAGCCCTCCATTATCTTTTCTGTTTTCTTTTTTTACTTTTTAAGATATTTGCCCACTTTTATCTTTTATTATTATTATTATCATTATCATTATTTTGAGTCAGGGTCTCACTCTGTCTCTCAGACTGGAGTACAGTGGCACAATCATAGCTCACTACAGCCTTGACTTCCTGGGCTCAGACAATCCTTCTACCTGAGCCTCCTGAGTAGCTGGGACTATAGGCATACACCACCATGCCTGTCTAATTTTTTTACTTTTTTGTAAAGACAAGGTCTCACTATGTTGCCTAGGCTTGTCTTGAACGCCTAGGCTCAAGCAATCTTCTGCCTCAGCTTCCCAAAGAACTGGGATTACAGGCGTGAGCCACTGCGTCCAACTTATTTTTAACTCTTCTATGGAATTTTTAATTTTTATCAAAGCAATTTCCAAGAGCTCTTTTTGGTTCTCCGAATATTTCTTTTTTTTTTTTTTTTTTTTTGAGTTGGAGTCTTACCTGTTGCCCAGGCTGGAGTGCAGTGGCACTGTCACAGCTGCTGTAACCTCAACCTGCTGGGCTCAGGCGATTCTTCCACCTCAGCCTTCCAAGTAGTGGGACTATAGGCATGTACCACCACTCTGGGCTAATTTTTAAATTTATTATAGAGATGGGATCTCGCCAAGTTGCCCAGGCTGGTCTCAAACCCCTGGACTCAGGCAATCCTCTTGCCTCTGCTTCTCAAAGTGCTGGGATTATAGACTTGAGCCACCATGCCTGACCTGAATATTTCTTTAATGCATTATTTTCTTGTTTGATAGATCCTGTACTTTTTTATGGTGTATGTATGCATGTGCATGCATGTATGTAGCACTTTCTGTGTGTTGCCTTTGTTTCCTCCCAATTTTTTGTGGTTTATTTTGGACCCTGAATTTGTTATTAGAGATGTTCCTGAAATATCTGATGTGCTAGACAGTCTTATAAATTTCTTACAGAATTAACTAATTTAATCCTCACAACAATCCTTTAAGGTAGTTTCTGTTACCCCATTTTAGAGATAAGGAAACTAAGGTACAATTTCACTGATAAAATAGTTAGCTAGGACAGGGGCAAGGACAGAGTCCTACAGGATGTCATTAGAGGCCTCCCTCTTGGCTGACATGAATCCATTCATCACCATTTCTTGTTCAACTAGTTAACAAATCTTCTTGAGACCATGTTTCTCTCCTTTATATATGGTGATGCAAAAGACTTAGTCATGTAGCTCCAAAAAGTTCAAGGACTAATGCAGCAAGAGGGGATGGGTGGAGCATTGGCTCTAAAGTGTTACTGCCCCAAGATAGAAACCTCTCTCCTCCTACTTCTGGCTATGTGACTATGGCAAATTAGTTAAATTTCTCTGGACCTCAGATTTTTCTATATAATGAGGAGAATAATATCTACTTTGCAGGATGGTTATCAGGATTCAAGGTGAAGTACCTAGTACACTATAGACCTTTCATAA
Source organism: Tarsius wallacei (assembly GCA_963574415.1). Classification (NCBI taxonomy): domain Eukaryota; kingdom Metazoa; phylum Chordata; class Mammalia; order Primates; family Tarsiidae; genus Tarsius; species Tarsius wallacei. The sequence continues at coordinate 25,219 of CAUYQG010194432.1, forward strand.
ATGGTAGCTATTGTTATCTGCCAGTCTAGTAATCCTTTCAAAAAAGGAAATATGTTAAGATGGATGGTTTGTTTTTATGAACTCTTAATAACTCTATAATCGTTTCCTCTTCTTAGAGCTCACAAAGCAGCCACTTGATAACATGTTCTAGAATTTTGACTTGAATTGACATCAAGATCACCAGCCTGTAGCTTTTGGCAATTGCTTCCAAATTTTTTTGAAAATTAGAACAGTGTTTGTCTGTCTTCATTTTCTATCAACTCTTATTCACTAGATGCCTTTCTTGTCAGCAACAGGGACTCTGAGATCTTGTTTGCAGGTTTCCTTTGTATTCTGAGGTATAATCTGTCTTGACAAGGAGACTTGAGCTGTTTCTGATAGCTAGGTATTCCTGTATCTCTTTCTGACCCTGTCTTGGCTTTCATTTCCATCAGACCATCATGTACGCTGCCTACACTCCCTGTTCTGACCCTCTTCCCCTCCTTCCTGCCTTTTAAACCCTTCAGCAAACTGCTCTCAGTCAGCCGCGTCCCTGATGCCTCATTCTCTTTTCTGAACATTTTCTTCCCCCTTTTCCTCTCAGGGCCTCCTGAGAGCACATGCTGTCCCCCTGCGGCCCACCTAAACTATGTTTTCTTCCACATATTTAGGCCTTAGAGGTAAAACAGGCATCTTCCTTGCTTCTCTTTGCTATCCTAAGCTGTTTTTTTTTTCTTTCCTTTCTCTAGAACATCAGCTCCCTTGAAATTCTATTCATTAGTTATGTGGCTTAATTTAAAAAAAAAAAACGGGAGCAGGCAGGATTCAAATGTCCAAACATTGTCATCAGGAGTTTCTCTCACACTTGCACATACTTCTCTCTGTCTCTCTCTATCTCTCTTCTGTTCCATCTCTTCATTTCAAATCCCCGTTTCCTTTTTCATGTGTTACTCTTACTCTCAAGCTGTCTTTCCTTGCAGAGATTGCCACCAGCAGTGTATTAAGCTTGTAAAAATAGAGGTACTCTTTCCCAGTCAGTCCTCAAAACTCCCAAAGTTCATTCTCATTGGGCTGCCTTATACCAGATGCCCACTGAGGGAGTAGGGGAGGGGAGGTCTCCAAAAAAGAAAATCTAGGGGCTGTGCTGTTACCATTAGAAGGAAAACTGGATTCCAGGAAGGCCAATACAGCTGATAAGGCTCTTGTCTGTGTGACCCTTAACAGTACACTTAGTCTTGGCACAGTGAGGTTTACACATGTGAAAGGACAGACCGAGAGTGGGAAGCCGTTTTTCATATTGTTCTTAAACCCTGACACAATGATGAGAAAGTAGAAGCTATACTTTTGGAGAAATGCACACTTTAGGTAAAATTAACTTTACCAATTTTGTCTTTTCAGAAACAGACTTCCAGGTATCAGAGGTATCTCATAGTGGCAATCAAGCTTGCCTAGAGTAAAGGGAATTTACAAGGCCTGAGATATCATGCATTGGGCAAGGATTGTAAAGTCATGAAACTTGTCATTACAAAAGTTATGACTGCTCAGAGAGAGGGCAGGTGGGAATTCAATCTTCCAGTAAATTGGGCACTATCTACAGGGAAGCCAAGGATCCCCCGAAGCTACCCACTAGGAATGCATAGGAGATAAGGGGAGGTGCACCCTCCACTAGCTCTAAGGAATGTAGTTTGGGAAGGTGCAGGAGAATTAGAATCCTTGTCACGCCCTTCTCTAGGGGCTATGTTAATGTGGGTGGACATTAGTGGGTCTCTGTGTCACAGGATCTCCAAGACATCCACAGATGGTCGATAAAGAAGTCATGGCAGTCATGTACAACATCTCTAAGAAAAGAGATTTAAGCCAGGGCCATGGGGGGCTACGCCGCCACACTCACCTAGAGTGTAGGCCCACTCCCTGTCTGTGAGGGGTGAACTTCTCTTAGATAAATCTTTTCTTCTCTCACCTCTGTGTGTTGCAATTCTTTGCATTTACTCGCATCTCTGGGTTCCCAGCGTGGCACCTCTGGCTTGCTGGCCCTGGCAGTGCTGCGCCTCCCTGTGCCTCTTCTCCCTCTCCATCTATTTTCCCTCACCCTTTCTGAACCCTAACAAAATGCAGTTAGTGAAAAATCATAGCAAATTGATAAGTCTTTGTGTCTTTCAATGACCTTGGTTACCCAAAGAGAAATATTACTAATTAAATATTATGAGATTAACTGAGAATATAGTTAAGTGCTCTTGTGATATAGCATAGAGACAACCTGATTACAGGTTAATTCACAGGCAGATAATAGGACAATGTATGGTTGTTTATTATCTTGTTTTTACACTGCTTCACATTTACATGTGTGATTAAAAATCTTGTCTTTTTTGTTTTCTAAGAAATATTAACAGCATAATTACTTTCTAGCTGGACAGAAGAGTTTACAGCAGCAGCTTATACAGGTGATGGACCGCATCTGTAAATTAGTTGACACTATTCCTGCTGATAAACTGATAGCTTTGGATTGTGGGAATGAACTGCTTCAGCAGCGAAACATAAGGTATCTTGATGTTTTCTCCTTCTGGAACTTATCTGATTGCATTTTCATCATTCAAAATAAAAAGTTTCCAGGCTTTCTGGCCTCAAAATTGCATAAGGAGGATTGTCATGCCACTGTGTTTTAAATTTATTTACTTTTCAACACTCGTTTAGTATTTGTATTCAAATTTTTGAGATTGGAAAAAAGAGAATACATTTCACTACAATTTCTGTTTAGTATGAAACCTGGAGGTGTTCTTTTGTGGGCTGCTACTTACATTTAATATGTTGTTCTCTTTCCTCTCTGCAGAAGGAAGCTCCTAGCTGAGGCAGATTGCAACACAAGTGATGCTAGTCTTCTTGGCTGGAAATGGAGATGCAGGCCTGACTCACTTTGTAGCCCTGTGGAGGGTGATTCTTACCCAAGGGAAATTTCTATGAAGGAATTAAATTCTTCACACCTTTCTTTAGATTCTGTTTCCCCTGGGGAATGTTTACTGACCACCACCCCAGGAAAAACAGGATTCTCAGCCAGGAAGGATCTCTTTGAAAGGCCTTTATTCAATTCCCATTTACAGGAGTCCTTTGTAAGTAGCAACTGGGCTGAAACACCGAGGCTAGAAAAAAGAAACGAAAGCTCTTATTTCCCAGGAAATGTTCTCACAAGCACTGCTGTGAAAGATCAGAATAAACACACTGCTTCAATAAATGACTTAGAAAGGGAAACTCAGGCTTCCTATGATATTGATAATTTTGACATAGATGACTTTGATGATGATGATGACTGGGAAAATATAATGCATAATTTAGCAGCCAGCAAATCTTCCACCGCTGCCTATCAACCTATCAAGGAAGGTCCACCTATTAAATCAGTATCAGAAAGAATTGCTTCAACCAAGACAAACTGTCTTCCAGTGGCATCTACTGCTCAAAATATAAACTCCTCAGAGTCATTTCAGAGTTACACTGGTAAGTTTAAAATAAATTGAATGCTTATATATTATATGAAAACAAAACTATAAGAAAAACCATAGCAAGTCATCATTGCCTGAAAACCACATTGTTTTTGTGCAAATTTCTACTGATGATATGAATTACAAATCACAATTTCAAAAGCAAGTTGCTCTTTTGTTCTCTGTAGCAGCTGTAGTTTCATAAAATGTGTAATTATAACCTATTATAGTACGGCTCTAAAGTCATTACAAGTGTGCTTTGCCCGTAAGTTAACATTTTTTAGTTCTTGAAACAACAAAGCTCACAAGGGTCAAGCTTTCAATGATTCTGGGATGGGCAAAAGCAAAGATGAATTGGCATGCTAAAAATGTGTATATTTTTAGAATTCTGTGTTGGTAAGAATTGATTAATTTATAAATTAGAAAATCATGGTTTTTGTCTTAAACTATAGGGCAGCCTAAGAAAGATATGAAGTCGGAAATTTCTTAAATCAGTCACATTACTTCTTTGAGCTCACTGTGTGCCGCATGCTGTGCTGGGTTCTGGTCATTTCAAAATGAATAACAAATAGTTCCTGCCTTCCTGGAGTGCACAGTTTAGTGAGAGAGAAGTTTTTGGAGGAGCGCAATTAGCCAATGTAAAGTCTCCAGAGAAAAGCCAAAAATAATTTTAAAGCCTTACATCAATCCTATTAAGTTACCAAAAGTGTTTTTTAACTGCAGCAAGTTTATATGTGCAAGGTTTTATAAAGTACAGCCCTCCCTATTTCTGCCATTGATGACTTAATACCATAGTGGTTGTTCTTACAGTTATGCTGTTGACCTTTAAAATAACCATTAATGGATTTATTTTTGTATCATGTTAGAATGTGTCATACTTGATGTTTGCAATTATCTTGAGACAGTTGAGTGTTGAGGTTAGAGTAACTGCCAGAGCTGGCGTGAGTACCTCTTGTTCCCTGTGCTGCACCAGAGTTGCGACAGCCAGGCTGCAGCACAGGGGGTGAATGTGAGAGACGTTATGAAAGAGGAGTCAGGAAGCGCAGATGACTCTTTAGGTTTCAGACACGGGTGACTGGGAAAACTGTGACACCATTAACAGAAACAGGGGAGTCAGGAGGCAGAGTCAGATTTGGAGAAAAGCTGAGGAGGGCTATTTTGAGACTTGTTGAGCTTAAAGTGTAAGTCATTCAGGTAGAAGTGTTTTGCAGGCAACTGGAAATGCTTGCAGGACTGGAATTTCGGAGTGTCACTCAAGGTCTTAAGAGAAGTCTAAGCTTTCTCTGCACATAAGTTATGTTTAAGGTCATTGGACTAGGAAAACTCCAAAAAAAGAGCCCAGACCCCAAAGATCTGGAAGACACCCATATTTGAGGGCAGGTGGAGCCAGGAAAGGGAATTGAGAGTACAAAACCCATGAGTGTCTTGGAGGCCAAGGGAAAAGAGGAAGACAGGTATAAAAGTAGTGGCATGTGGTACAGAAAAATCAAGAAAAGACTTGATTTGGGCCCCTAGGAAGTCTAGTGTCTTTGAGTCTTGTGGGGAAGGAAAGCCGGTTAAAGAAGTGGGCCGTAGGAAGCATGTGCCAGTGATTCTACAGGACAAGGGAAATGCTAACGCTGTGCTTGTAGTACATTCATGCACTGATTTTTCTTAATGTTGATTATTTTCTTAGACAAGTCAGCACAAAATTTAGCATCCAGAAATCTGAAACACGAGCACTTCCAAAGTCTTAGTTTTCCTCATACAAAAGAAATGATGAAGATTTTTCATAAAAAATTTGGCCTGCATAATTTTAGAACTAATCAGCTAGAGGCGATCAATGCTGCACTTCTTGGTGAAGACTGTTTTATCCTAATGCCGACTGGTATGTATTTTTAGATATGAATTGGCAGGAATCCATTGGCAGATGTTAAATGAAAGCCCTTTATTAGAAATAAAAAGACCACCTACACAGTCTATCATTTAGGGACCTCTTAAACTTCCCATGCCATAGTAAGAAAGTTTATTACTTCATATCCTCTGCTCTAGTGTTGACATGATAAAGTTTTAGCCCTGTAAGATTTTCAACTCAAAGCATACTGTGTTGAACTGAACTATAATTTTTCTTTGGCATTTTTTTTCTAGTCCAAATCAGTCTGGAAACTTAACAACAACAAAAATTATGGTCAGAGGCCATGACCATTCCTGGCAGTTTATTTGGTACAGTCTAGTGTTGCATAGTGGTTAAAAAATCATCAGCTCTGGACCCATGGCCTGGGCTTAAAGCACGGTTCCACTGCTCACAAGTGTCTGACCATGGCAGGACACTTCACTTCCTGGACTTGTTTTCTCGTGTGCAATGAGGATAAGAATGAAGTACCTGCTTCACAGAGTGGCATGAGGATTAAATGAAAGGCATTTAGCATAGTTCTTTCTTGGCCCCAGTTTTGAGGAGTCCGGGACTTTTCATTGTACTATTAAAGCTTATAACAGCTATTTGACGATTTATAGTAATCTAAACAGGATAGGAGTATGGAGAATTTGGAGTTTTAATACCTATGTATCCTCCCTCTGCCTTTTACTTGACTTGTTGTGACCTTTAGCAAGTTAGTGCCATCCTTTTTTTTTTGTTTGTTTCTGAGTCAGAGTCTCACTCTGTTGCCCAGGCTGGAGCGTAACAGTAGCACGATTACAACTCTTTGCAGCCTCGACTTCCTGGGCTCAGGCAGCCCTTCTACCTCAGCCTCCCGAGTAGTTTGGACTACAGGTGCACACCACCATGCCCAGCTAATTTTTTGGTAGAGATGAGGTCTTGCTATATTGCCCAGGCTGGTCTTGAATTCCTGGACTCAAGCAATCCTCCAGTCTTGGCCTCCTAAAGTACTAAGATCACAGGTGTGAGCCACCATGCCCAGCCCATCATTAATAATCAGCTTTTCAAATTTTATTAACTTGTTCATGTTTGTATGTGTGTTTGACCCTAATTTGGTGTTCCAGAACTGTAACATGGGAAAGGACGTTGTGAATTTTCAAGGTTTTCCATGGTACTTTGGAGTTTCAAGGGACATTTTTAAGATCGTTTCTATCCCAACTTCAACCTCTGGATTTGTGTGTGTGTGTGTGTGTGTGTGTGTGTGTGTGTGAGTGCATGTGTGTAATATATATATAGATCCCAGGCCAGGCGTAGTGGCTCATGCCCATAAGCCCAGTGCTTTGGGAGAACAAGGTGCAAGGATTGTGTTGCAGCAATCCTCGATATAGTGAGACCTTGTCTCTAATTTACAGAAGTAAATAAATTTTAATCCTAGTATCATGATTTTTAGAGACTCTCTTTACTGCCAGAAATATAAAAGTTTACTGTATTTGCATTTCCCAATTAGACTTTTTAAGCAATTTCATTGCATCTAAGTCTGCCCTGATTCGTGCTTTTGTTATTATATGTGCCTATGTAAGATATCCCAAAAGATCATTTTTACACATTATTTAAATTGCTGAATTGTTTGAGTCGTTTGAGTATAGCAAGTTCTTGGCATCATGGGTGTTATCCTTTGGTGGCCTATTAGTTACTAGTTTGTAATATTTTACATGATTTCATTTGTAACTCTTGCCTCCATGTTCTTGAGATAGTACCTGATGGATATTTTTTTTCATTGTTCCTTTCAGGAGGTGGTAAAAGTTTGTGTTACCAGCTACCTGCTTGTATTTCTCCTGGGGTCACTGTTGTCATTTCTCCCTTGAGATCACTGATAGTAGATCAAGTCCAAAAGCTGACTTCCTTGGATGTAAGTTATAATATAAAAATATTAATAAAAATATGTTTTAGAAACAATTATACTTCAGTACTCTGGTGACCTTTTTATTAAATAGTTCATAAACTATAAAAACAAAGCATAGCAGTTAAATTAAGTTGTATAGTTAAGCACAAGTCTTTGAAAATTCCAATACAGATAACTTCCTGTAGTTCAATCTGATTTCATTCTACAAGAATGTATTTTATTTTAGTAAGAAGTTTTAACCTTGTTATGTTTTGCTAATGTAAATTTTTCTTTTACTAATAGAAGAGGATATCTTTTGTTACTACTGCTGAATCAGCATAGTCCTTTCTCCTTTATATCTTCAAATGCATACACATGCAGGTGCCTGCCCGTATATGTTGTTTTTCCTCATGACCAAGTTTAAGGAAGTATGTGAATGCATTCTACTAAATTCTTTACATCGTGACCAAATAGAACTGTTTTCAGGGCTATGAGACACCACCCTTCAACAAAACCACTGGTTTCATTTTTCTTCCAAAGAATGTCATAGCGCGGTGATGGTAGCCATTGTTCAACCATTCATAATATTATCGTCCTTCCATTGTCATTATGCATTAAAACCCTGAAGATATTTACCTTAAAGAAATAGCCATACATTAGGATTTTAATCTTGTACATACATGATTGAAATCTTGTAGATGCAAAATTCATAATTATTTACATATATGAAAAGTAAAGCAAGTAAAGAAAAGGAAGTAAACAGTGAGAAGACTGTTTTGAGTTATGCTCAATAATGGTTTTTTGAATGTAGATTATTATATTGAGATGTATTTTCTTTGATAGGTTTGATATGTGACTTGTAAAATGTTTATAAAACCTAAGGATAAATATAATCCTAAATCAGATTATTGTATAAAATTTAAATTGTTTACTACTTTTATACTTAGATTCCAGCTACATATCTCACAGGTGATAAGACTGACTCAGAAGCTACAACTATTTACCTCCAATTATCAAAAAAAGACCCAATTATAAAACTTCTATATGTTACTCCAGAGAAGGTTTGTATTTATATCATTATTTAAAAGTATATATTAAAGTTACTAGGATGCATATATTTTTTAAACTTTTGACATAATTTTTTTTGTGAAGTATAGTGCAAAGAATTCCTGGTAACTTTTACCCAGAAACCCTAAATGGTAACATTTTATTATAATTGCTTTATTGTTCTCTCTCTCTCTCATTTTTCTGAAACATTTGTTTGAGAGTAAATTGCAGGCGGGTTATTTTTTTAACCCTAAATACTTCACTGTGCATTTTCTGAAAATAAGGGATTCTCTTACATAACCTTAGTACAACTGTCAAAATTAGAAAATGTGCATTGATGCAGTACTTAATCTGTAAACCTTATTCCAATTTCATTAATTGTTCCTAAATGCCCTTTATGACAAAAGAAAATCCCAGATCATACATTGCATTCAATTGTCTCTTTAATTTCCTTTATCTAAACAGTTTCTCTTTTGTCTTGGTTTTTGACTTTTCTGACGCATGGAGGTCAGTTGTTTTGAGAACTCTACCTCAATTTGAGTTTGTCTTATGTTTCCTCCTGATTAGATTCATGTTATTCATTTTAGCAAGGATATCACCGAAGTGGTGGTACGTTGTCATGCTTCCTATCAAGAGGCACTTGATGTCAGTTCATCACATTACTGATGATGTTGGTTAACTGATAACTTGGATTTCTCCAATGTAAAGTTAATCCTTTTTTTTTTTTTTTAATATTGGCCTTCATAATTAGTAGACATCCTATTGTGGGATACTTTGAAGCTATGTAAATATCCTGTTACTTACTCATTAGTTTTTTTACCTACAAGTTTTAGCATCCATTGAGGATTCTTTCCCAAATCAATTGTAACTGTAATTGATACCAACTTATGGTTTTTTTTTTTTTAAGTTGGAGTCTCACTCTGTTACCCAGGCTGGAGTGTAGTGGCACACTCTTGGCCACTGCAGCCTCAACCTGCTAGGCTCAGACGATCCTTCTGCCTCAGCCTTCTAAGTAGCTGGAACTACAGGCGCACACCACCACACCTGGCTAATTTTTTTTTTATGTATTGTAGAAATGAGATCTCGCCAAGTTGCCCAGGCTGGTCTTGAACCCCTGGGCTCAGGCAATCCTCTCGCCTCTGTCTCCCAAAGTGCTGGGATTACAGGCATGAGCCACCAAGCCTGAACAGATTATGATTTTTAAAATTTAGTTGTCATTTTAATATAAGGAACAGATTTCCTTTTTATTCCACATAGTTATTGATGTCAGTATGAACTAATGGATTCTTAATTTATTCAGTGGATTACAATAAATTATTATTATATATATTTTGATGTTCTAATTGTCCTAGATGTGACCAGTGGGAGACCCATCAAGCTGGCTTCTGTGTCCTTTTGATCTGTCCCTATCAAGATATCAGTGCTAGATGTGCTCATTGCTACTAGGTATTACTGTGTTTAGGTCCTATTATGAACAGAGCTATGAAATACATACATATATTCATATAACTTCCCTCAAACAACATGCACTCACATAACACAGATCTGTAACACTGTTACCAATGTAAATGTGTGGTGGCCCCAGATATATTGAAGTAGATAAAAGTTTTAGAATCATTGACCTAATAAGTAAGTTATTTGATGAAAACAGGTAAATATTCTAAAATATCTGATTTGCTGTTTTTTTTGTTTTTTTTTTTTCTTCAGTCAGAGTCTCACTCTGTCACCCAGGTTGGAGTGCAGTGGCATGCTGATCACTACTACTGCCTTGACCTGCTGGGCTCAGGCTGTCCTTCTGCTTCAGCCTTCCAAGTGACTGGAACTACAGGCGTACACTGTCACATCTGGCTAATTTGTCTTGATTTATTTTAGAGATGAGATCTCTCCAGATTGCCCGAGCTGTTCTCAAACCCCTTGTCTGAGGCAATCCTGTTGTCTCCGCTTCCTAAAGAGCTGGAATTACAGGTGTGAGCCACTGCACCCAGCTGGAGTGCAGTGGCATGATCACAGCTGACCACAGCCTCAAACTCGTGAGTTGAAGTGATACTCCCACCTCAGCCTTCCAATGTCTAGGACTTATAGGCAAGCACCACCATGTCCAGCTAATTTTTTTATTTTTTGTAGAGACAAGGTCCAACCATATTGCCCAGACTGGTCTTGAACTCCTGGCTTCAAATAATCCTTCTGCCTCAGCCTCCCAACGTGTTAGGATTACAGGCATGAGCCATCATGATCGGTCACTTCTGCTGTTCTCTTCATAGATTGAAATAGGAACCAATTTCATTTCTTACACTTTAAAAAAAAATTTTTTGAGTTAGGGTCTAACACTGTTGCCCAGGCTGGAGTGCTGCGACACAATCTCAGCTAACTGTAGCCTCGAACTCAAGGGCTCAAGCGATCCTCCTGCCTCAGCCTCCTGAGTAGCTAGGATTTACAGGTGCATGCCCCCATGCCCAGCTAATTTTTTTTTTGTAGAAATTAGTTCTCACTATATTGCCCAAGCTGGACGGGAACTCCTGGGCTCAAGCAGTCTTCTTGCCTTGGCCTCCCAATAGTGCTGAGATTACAGGCACGAGCCATCATGCCCAGGATAACCGATTTCATATGGAGATTTTAATACAGCTTAAGTTGTAATGGAATTTAAAGGCAATAAAATCATTAAGGTGATATGTTTAAATGTTGCCAGGCGTGGCTGCTCATGCCTGTAATCCCAGCACTTTGGGAGACAGAGGCGTGAGGATTGCCTGAGTCCAGGGGTTTGAGACCAGCCTGGGCAACTTGGCAAGACCTCATCTCTATAATAAATCAAAAAATTAGCCTGGCATGATGGTGCGTGTCTGTAGTTCTTCACCTGAGTCCAGCAGGTCAAGACTGTGCTGGCTGTGAGTATGCTACTGTACTCCAGCCTGGGTGACAGAGTGAGACTCCAATTCAAGAAAATAAATAAAAAAATATATGTATTTAAATGTCTAATATATTTCTGGTCTAGGTCTGTGCAAGCAACAGACTGATTTCTACTCTGGAGAATCTGTATGAGAGGAAGCTCTTGGCACGTTTTGTTATAGATGAAGCACATTGTGTCAGTCAGGTAAATGCTTTTTTATGCATCTTGAAATATCAATATATTTCCAACAGCATATGTATTTTCAGAACTGAAGAAAAGCCCACGGGTGAACTAGTCTGCTATTTTACTGAAGAATAAAGTGGTTCTTAATATGTTGACCAGTGTTGGCTTTTTATAGAAGGAAACTCCAAATAGTCTGAAAAGCAGTATTTTTTCTTTCCCACTAGTGGGGACATGATTTTCGACAAGATTACAAAAGAATGAATATGCTTCGCCAGAAGTTTCCCTGTGTTCCCGTGATGGCTCTTACCGCCACAGCTAATCCTAGGGTACAGAAGGACATCCTCACTCAGTTGAAGATCCTCAGTCCTCAGGTGTAAGTTGTTGAAAGTCACGTATGTAAACACCCTAGGGCAGTGGTTTTCAGAGTTGCTGCACATTAGAATCACCTGTGGAGCTTTAACAAGCCCGGTACCCACATTGTACCCAATACCAGCTAAATCACAATGCTGGGGCTGGGAGCCAGTATGTTTTTTAAAAATCCCCAAGTGATTCCAATGAGCAACAAAGTTTAGGAACCAGGGCCCTACGACTTTTCTTCACTTAACTGAAATTCACCCTTTTTCTTGGCACCTACTTTGGAAGTAGGGGGAAAATTGCATCCTGTACCTACAGTCCCAGTACTACACTAACTTTTATTTATCTTATTTTGGATTTCATATATTCTAGAGTATACATGATGAAGTCAACGGATGACCCTGCTTTGTCGTTTTTGCCTAAAGCCCCAGTTATATTCAGAATGTTGAAAATAGTCTAAGCCGGCCTCCGTGGCTCAGCCTGTAATCCCGCGCCTTGGGAGGCTGAGGTGAGTGTTGCCTGAGCCCGCGAGTTCGAGACCCGCCTGGGCAAGTTGGCGAGACCTCATCTCTACAATAATCAAAAATTAGCCGGGCGTGGTAGCGCGCGCCTGTAGTTCCAGCTACTTGGAAGGCTGAGGCGGAAGGATCGCCAAGCCCAGCAGGTCGAGACTGCGGTGGCCGAGACTGCGGTGGCCAGGAGCAGCCACTGCAATCCAGTCTGGGTGACAGAGTGAGACTCCAACTCAAA
>CAUYQG010194437.1:0-30448 GCA_963574415.1 Tarsius wallacei
TATATTTGCAATAGCCTAGCTACTAAAGAGTCTGGGTTAAACATAGATTCCATTTTCCATACCCAATTCCCTCATTTATCTATTTTTATTTTTTAATGTTAAAGATGTGGGGTACAATTCAAGATTAGGTAGTCATCATACAGGTAAAATTTGGGCTTCCCTTTGGTCCTCACTTCACCTGGTTTGAGATCAGGTAACCTTATTGATGTTATGTGTTGCCCCTCCCTCCCCTGGCAGTGTCCCACTACTGCCAATCATTTTCTTATAGTTTTATGATTAATGTTCAGGGTCCACTTATGAGTAAGTACATGTGATACTCGGTTCTTTGTTTCTGTGATAGATCACTGAGTATGATAGACTCTAAATCCATCCAAGTTGGTGTGAGGTCCATAATTTTGTCCTTCTTTATGGCTGTAATACTCTATCATGTATATGTGCCACATTTTTTTTATGCGGTCCACTTTCAATGGGCAGCACAGTTGGTTCTATGTTTTTGCTATTGTGAATAATACTGTGATGAACATGCATATGCAGGTATCTTTTTCGTAGAATGATTTGAGTTCCTCTGGGTATACTTCCAGAAGGGTGATTGCTGGGTCGTATGGAAGGTTGAACTTTTAGGAATCGCTACACTGTTTTCCGCAGAGGTTGTACATAGTTTACATTCCCACCAATAGTGTAGAAGTATTCTCTTTTCTCCACATCCTCTTCAGCACCTGTTGTTTTTTAAGTTATTGATGATGGTCATCGTGACTGGAGTTAGGTGGTATCTAAGTGTGGTTTTAATTTGCATTTCTTTGATGATTAGTGAGGCTGATAATTTTTTCATGTATCTGTTGGCTGCTTGTATGACTTCTTTTGAGAAGTGTCTATTCACTCTTCCAGACTTTAAATTTTACTATAAGGCTATAATAATCAAAACAGCCTAGTACTGGTACAAGAACAGGGATATAGACCAATGAAACAAGATAGAGATTCCAAAAGCAAAACCTCAATTTCACAACCAACTCATCTTCTACAAAACCTCCACCAACAACCACTGGGGAGAGGAAAACCTATTCAGTAAATGGTGCTGAGAAAACTGACTGACCACATGCAGGAGATTGAAACAGGACTCCTTCCTACCTGTTACTATACACAAAAACCAACTCTAAATGGATCAAAGTCCTAAATGCAAAACCTTAAACTATAAGAAACTTAGAAAATGCAGGAGATACCTTCAAAGAAATTGGAATAGGCAATCAATTCCCCAGATGCCCATGCCATAAGAGTAAGATAGACAAGTGAGACCTCATCAAACTGAAAAGCTTTTGCAAAGCTAAAGAAACCATCAAGAGAGTGGGGAGACAGCCAACAGAATGGGAAAAAAAAAATATTTGCCTATTTGCCAACTGTGTTTCTGACAAAGGCCTAATGTCCAGGATCTACAAGGAACTCAAACGTGCCGAAAGGGAAAAAAACAAAAAACAAGCAGCTCCATTAAAAAGTGGGCATATGTAATTTCTTACCAGGAGAATGAAGAGTTCCTTAGAAGAAGGGGCTTATATGCAAAACCTGCTTTTTTGAGCCTTTTTGAGTTAAGCAAAAGAGGAAACCCAGAAGTCACAATGCAGTATGTATATGAGTGTTCACTACTATATTTGGTTTTCTGTCCTACGTTAGGACACAGGTCTTGCCTAGAGGGTGAGTATTACCTGCAGTTCCTGCTGTTTGCAGTCAAGGTAGCATAGGATGATGGATAAGGTATAAATAACAGCATTCTCATCAAACGCCCTTGAAAGCTCAAGCAAATAGACAACATCACATTTCATTATCTGACCCTGATATGGCATGACATTTATATTGGAGCAGAAATACCAATATAATTGAAGGATTTTGAAATGGCCTTTTGAGAAAAGGTGGTAAGTTATCCATTACTTTAATCTAAGAGAAGAAGATGAAGAATAATACAGGAAAGACTTGACTTTACATGCAACTTGTCCAGGAGACTGCGTCTTAACAGTTTTTGACTGGCATATTCCCAGCTGGTCACATGACCTAATACTGGTAGACAGTCAAATGAACAAGCTTGAAGGTTTTCATTGGATAATATCATAATTTTTAAATAGAGGTTTGGAAAATAAGAAAATTGCAAAGTAGAAGCTGCCTGTGTCTGTCATTATTGTTGCATGAATTTTTTTTTCTAGTTGAGAACAGTACAACAAGGACTGTGATTACCAGAGTTTTTCTCTGATGTGAAATGCAGTTAAAGATAGTGGCATAAACTCTGGAACTAAACACCTGAGTTTTTGTTTTTTGTTTTTTTGAGTTGGAGTCTCACTCTGTCGCCCAGACTGGAGTGCAGTGGCCGCTCCTGGCCACTGCAGCCTCGACCTGCTGGGCTCCGACTATCCTTCCGCCTCAGCCTTCCAAGTAGCTGGAACTACAGGCGCACGCTACCACGTCCAGCTAATTTTTTTGATTTATTGTAGAGATGAGGTCTCGCCAAGTTTCCCAGGCGGGTCTCAATCCCGCGGGCTCAGGCAATCCACTCACCTCAGCCTCCCAAAGCCCGGGATTACAGGCTGAGCCACCGAGCCTGACTACACCTGGGTTTTAAATGCTAGTTCCTCTTATCACCAGCTGTATAATCTTGAGCAAATTATTAACCCCTGTGTTCTCATTTTCCTCATAGGCACAACAATAAAACTTACTTTATGGTATTGTTTCAAATATTAGATGAATCAACATTGTTACTTAGAGCATTCTTTTTAGTAAATAAATGTTAGTTGCTATAAATGAACATTCTATAAATGTTAGTTGTTATAAATGAACATTTTTCAAAATTGAAAATATCTTTACTATTTCATCGGATTATGAATGGGATATGTGCTTATCATTTAAAAAATGTTTTAGAGACAATCACAAAAAAGAGAAAAATTTCTTGGAATCAATTTGCCCTCAGACAACTGCTGTGAAAATTTAGGTATTATAGTCCCAGGAAGTTGTTTGTGTACAAAACACATATAATGTATAAAATTGTATCATGTGCACATTTTCTTGGCCCAGTCTCTGGCTGACCCCTATTCTATCCTACCCGTAAAGCCAACATACATGTTAACCGGTCACACTGTCATCTGTCAAAATCCATGCTCCTCAAAGGCAATATCTTCTATGAAGTTTTTCCTGAAAACCTCCTCCTCTTTTGAATCCCATTCTAATTACTCTGTGTGTACATTCCATGGGGCCCTTAACACATTTGCTCCTTTATGCAACAAATATTTATTGACTATAACTATTCAATACTGTGTCAGGCGCTGTTTGCACTGTGGTGCTATAATGGTAGATAAAGAGAAATGGGGTTCTTGCCTTTAGAACTTAAATCTTGGGGTAGACCAAAGCACTGATCAAATAATCACATTTATCCATGTATTATTTACAAAAAGAGGTAAGTTTTATTTTAAAAAATCAAAGAGTAATTGCTCTGTAATACATTCATCTATAGAAAGAATTATAAACAATTATAGGAGCTATGATTACAGAGAGAATTATGTATGTAATAAATCTGGTCATTGTAAGAATAACAATTAAGAGAAAGGGGGGAGGATGCGTAGGAAAAGAGGACAGAAGAGAATATGAAAGCACTAAGATGCTCTTTAGTTAAGTAATAAATTATCTAAAATCAAATAGCTTAAAAATAATTGCAACATCTTCAAAGTTTTTATAACCTTTTTTAACCTTAAAAGGATCTTTTTCAGATATAATATCTTGTAGCTATAAAAAGTTTAACAATATTTTTGATTCAGTTACAGTTAAATTTGATATTTTTAAATAAAATAACAAGTGTATAATCCAAATTTTTAGAAAAACATTTCTCTCACATCTCTCTCTCTCTCTCTCTCTCTCTCTCTCCAGCCATCCATTTATCATAATGCATTTTTATAATGATGTTTGAAATCATGTTAATGTTTTCTTTCTGGTTTTAAGATTATACGTTGCTTTACTTTCATCACTGTTCTTTTCTTTATATGTAAATTATGTAAGGTAAGCATATATCCGTTTTTTAAAAAAATGGTTTTCTTAAGAACGAGATAGAGATGGAAGCAATTAAGCCAAAATGGTTGTTATGAAAGCTCCCTTGAAAGTTGTCTTGAAGGGTAGAAATACTGTATATGAGGTGCTTAGCACAAAGCTAAAAATACTGTAAATGTGAAATAAGGTAAGTATCACTGATTTTTGAGTTGTTATTTTTAATGGATAAAGAAGTAGGTAGGTGAGGCTTGTATGAAGGTGATGGCTGACACAATTTTGGAGCAATTAAGCCTGAACTCTTCATAGTGATGATAAAGATGAGGAAGTTCAGAAAGAGGAGAAAGGCCATAAAATAATTTAGTAGGGTGAATATAGGAATGGAAATGAGACAAAGAAAAAAACTACTATTGGTAAAAGCTGCTATAAATAGTTTTAATAATCACTATTGTTGCTACCACTTTTAGTAAAGAATCCTCAAATATTTTCCTATAGCAGAGAGGCATCTACGGGGTGCCTCTCTGGCTGTTCTCTTTCCTACAGGGTTAGGTAGTGGCTACTTCTACATATACAAACTTGTAAGTATTACCCTTATAGTCAGCTTCCCATGTTCTCCTGCATCTTTCCTTGCTTCTTTGCTTGTGGTGGTGTAGAATTCAGAGCCTTTCTGATTGTGCAAGGCAATCTCTCTCTGCTTCATTTATATCTTTTCTAAATACTCCAATCTGTGGTTTCTCTGCTCTGTTTCATTAGTTATCATTTTTTCACCTGCTATTTCTTCAATAAATATGTTGAAATCTTTTGTTTTCAAATGACTGTCTTTCAACTCCTTACTACCATGATAGTTTTGTACTGTTCCCCTATTAGTGACATCTGAGATGGGAAAGATAGTAAATGAATATGACCATATTCGTTAGGGAAACCAAAACTATTCTAGATAGGAAATTACATAATCAGGAAGTTAAAAGCTTATACTGTATAGTTTTTCCAAGAGCTTGGAGTTAGATGATCTGAGAAGCTGCTACTAGAAGTCAAGAAACCAGGAAGTGGGAATATCACAGGCAATTGCCACCAGTGTTCTCAAATGCCTACAGCACAAAACTAGGTTAATTCTCAGCAAAATATTCAGTATTTGGGGGTTTTTGTCATTTACATAATATCATGTATCCACCAGTACAGTATCATGTAGAATGGATAAATCACATTTGAAAATTTTATCCATATTCTCACAATTTTAATTTTTCAATTTTAGATGCGGGGGTACACATGCATGTTTGCTACATGGACATACGTGTAGTGATGGAGATTGGGTCTCATGTGGCCATTCCCCAGAAGTGAATATTGTACCCCATAGATCATTTTGGAACCCCACCTCCTCTCCCTATCTCCACCCTTACTGTTATCCCCAGTGTCTATTATTTCCATCTTTGTGACCATTTAGATTCCACATATGAGTGAAAATATACAGTGTTTAGTTTTCGGAGTCAGTTCACTTAGGACGATCCTCTCAAGTTCCATCCATGTTGTTGCAAATGACATTATTTCATCCTATTTTATGGCTGCATAGTATTCCATAGTGTATTTATCCTAAATTTCTTTATCCCGTCAATTATTGGTGAGCACTTAGGTTGGTTCCTTGACTAATAGTGCTGCCGTCTGAACGTTGATGACATAATTGTATACCTGGAAAATCCTAAAAAGTCCCCCAAGACGCTTCTAGACCTGATAGATCACTTCAATAAAGTTTCAGGATACAAAATCAATGTACAAAAATCGTTAGCATTCCTCTACACCAACAACACTCAAACCAAGAACCGAATCAAGAGCCCAATCCCATTTACACTAACCACAACAAACAAACAAACCAACAAATAAATCAATCACTTAGGAATATACCTAGCTAAGGAGGTGAAAGATCTCTATAAAGAGAACTATAAAACACTGATGAAAGAAATTATAGATGACACGAACAAATGGAAAAACATCTCATGTTCATGAATTGGAAGAATCAGTATTGTTAAAATGACCATACTGCCCCAAACTATCTGCAGATTCAATGCAATCCTGATCAAAACACTAACTTTGTTCATCACAGAACTAGGAAAAGCAATCTTAAAGTCTGTATGGAATCAAAAAAGAGCCCAAATAGCCAAAGTAATTCTCAGCAAAAAGAACAATTGTGTCAAACTCTACTATAAGGCCATAGCAACTAAAATAGCATGGCACTGGTATAAGGATAGGCAGATTGACTGTGCAACAGAATAGAGAACCTAGAGATAAAACCGCATTCCTACAACCAACTGATCTTTGACAAAGTTGACAAAAATAAACAATGGGGAAAGGACGCCCTATTTAGTAAATGGTGCTGGGAAAATTGACTAGGTATATACAGAGGAATGAAACTAAACCTCTATCTCTCACCAGATAAATCACATTTTTATCATACATGTATGTGTGTGTGTATGTGTGTGTGTTTTCAATAAAAATGTGATGTATCATGTGTATCATATGTTTTTAATAAAAATTCTCATATATATGACAACGCCCAAACAGAATTTCTAATTTCATTGATGTTTTTAGTTTCCTGAAGAATCTAGAAGCAATGTATTGGTATGGTTGGCACCTTTTCAAAGAAAAGTAAATGTATTTTAACATAAAGTTTTAAATTAATGTAACAATTCAGAATTCTAGAACAATGAGTAACTATGCCTTGGTATTTATTTTTCTCTGTAAAAACGAGCAAGGGGAATTTTCATATAATGATGTTATCATATGGAATCTATCTTATGGATGACAATCCTGCCTTTTTTCTCTAAAATGTTATAGGGAAACAAGATATTGACAATATCTACTCTCTTTATTATATTTTAATTGTAAACTTGAACATCATTTATGAAGGTATTGTAAATTTTATGATCTTTCTTTTAACAGCTCTCATAGCTTCATCCCATAAAAAGCTTCATGTAGAAATACTTTTTAGCAGCTATTAGGTTTATTTCATCTTCTCTCCCCAGGAGACAAGTTAAAAGTATAGATCACATTTTCTGGGGATATTACTTTCATTTATATCTTTATAAATTTGGATGGACAATTTTATAATAACAGTGCTAAAATCCAAAACAAAAAGAGTAAGATTCTGTAACGTATAAATAATCCTTATGGGGATGTTATTATTTAACGCTGAAGGTGTTATTTCTTTCATTTTTTATTATTTTGATTTGAGAGATTGTTTGCCGTATAGCAATCTCTTACACAATATAAAGCCAGCAGATCAAATGAAAAAAAAAAAAAAACCACTAAACTGAAAACAACAAGACCCAGATTTTAGTACACTATTCATTTTAATCAGACTCAGAGTTTTAGTGATTTCAAGAAGAGACAGATGTGAGAGTAATCAACATAGCTCAAAATGATCACAACTTTAGTTGTATATTCAGGAGGCTTTAAAAATCTCATCATTTAAAAAAGTTTTCTTTAAGCATAAATTTTGTGTTCTTTGCTGTATTATGGGTTTGATTAAATAGAGGGTCAACAGTAGTGTGTTTTCTTGTCATTTTATCACACTTAAACATAGAAGATCTAAAATCATTATACTATAAAGCAGTAGATTTGGAAAATCTCAGAAGAATAGTCATACTTATACAAATATGTATACAATTTTAGGGGGACCACAGACCCTGTATATATGTAACAGGAATTAAGCTCTTCTTCCTATTGCCATAATTGTCAGTTTTAATGCTGTTAAGTCAGGAATATACAACTTTTCTATGAATATGACATCTATTTTCCTCAAATGAAAGACAGCCTCAGTTGTAAGACCTGTATCTAAATCTCATTTTACTAGACATAGGAATCCAGTATCATATTTCTAGCTATGAGATATTTGCCTCAATGTTTATAATAGAGTGCTAGGTGCTGTGCATATAAAATAATATATATTCTCTGCTCTGAAAAAAAATCACAACTAGCTAATGAGAGACCAGCGGAGAAGTGAAAAATAAAAGCAATACAATTTTCTAAACGCAAGATAGAGATAGTACCACAGGGTTGGTGGATGCCCCAGAGAGGGCTATTGAAAAGAAATGAAGGGAGTGAATGAGGAAAGACTTCAGAGAGGAAGTGTGGCTGGAGTTAAGTATTCAAATAAGAGAAAGATTTATCCAGATATCACTCTTTTTTATTATTTCATGACTAAATGCCGCTAGCATAAATTTAGGTCTTTAAGACATATGTGTTTTCAAATGCCTAACTTCAAATAACCTGTAGGGCTTTATGTAAAGATAAGCATATCCTAGTATTGATATTTTGTCAAATTTTATACCAATGGGTATTTGCTGGGTTGGTTAATGATCTTTATTGCTATTTTTGCATAGCCTCTTCACTGATAATCCCAATCAATGTACATTTTACTTTATCTAAATATCTCTTAGATTCTAATTTATTTTATGTGGAGACTTTGGTTTCACTAACTATAAGCTAGCATGCAGTTATATATCTATGCCAATAGAAGAACTCCACACTTTTATTTGTCTTACCATATGACTTAAATACCAATTCTAAAACAATTGTTTATCTATGTGAGGAAATTCCTTTAAGTTGCTAGTGATAGATGTTGAAATAGTTTTCCTAGTAGGGTACTGAATATGCCAACCAAAGAAATCTTTAGGACAGGTAAACATTGATCTCAAATAAAACAGGAATAGTTCTACCTGGAGATAGAAAGTTATAATCATATGAAGTTAGAGCTTGTATTTGTATGCATGTACACGTGCACATGCTGACTTTTATATACAAAATGGTGATCATAAAAGTAGTTGCCATCAAAAAGTCATAGACTATAAAAGAGGAAAAAACATTTATCTTAAAGACCTGAAAACCCAGATCCAGAAAGATAGGTAGCAGACCCCCAGAACATAGATAGGGCCTCTTTTCTGAAAATATATCATTGTGTTTTCAAATTAGAGATACATAGAATCATAGAACAAGAAGAAACCGTATGATCATCCAGAACTCATTGAAAGTCCCCCCATGCGCTCCACATATATGCTAATGAACGCTCTGCTGTCTCTCTTCCACTTATATTTTTGCAGAAAAATCCTTTTAGCATAAACATGCTGATCACTGTGGTTGGCTGTGCCTTTTTTTGACAGACTGTCCTGTTATTGCTGCTTTCCTTCTTTCTTCATCATTCACATTATGACAGACATACAAGTGGAGTCTCAGCAAAAACTTATTTGAGATTGGTGCTTCTGATTCTCAGTGCAGTCCACAAATCTCAGTGGAAAAAGACGTTAAGCATAGGTCAGTGGTCTTTTGTATTTTGAACTGAGATAAACAAAAAATGCTTCAATGGGTTCACTCAGGGGAGACCCAATATCTTATTTGCAAAGAAGAAATCAGGCAATTTTCGGGAATAGAAGTGGAAGTGTGATTCATACGTAAATTGGTATTCTCTTTTATGAGTTTTTTGATGTGGCAGTTACCCACTTTTTATGCTGAGAGGCAGTGAGTGGTTACTGAAGGGTTTCTCATCTTGCTACAATTTCATTAGGAAAGCCATTCAGTGAGGACACAGAAAGTTATGCAACCTCCTTTTTTTTTTTTTTTTTTAAAGTATCTGTGTTATCTGTCTTCCCTTCTCTTCTTGGCTTCTGTCCTCTACCTACCCGCCCCCCCACCACCCGCCACACACATACCCCGTTGGTTTCTTTGTTAAGCTTTTTTTCCCCTTCCTTATATCCCTCATTATAAGTGATTTTGCTTCTTTCTCTCATCACCCTTGTCTCCTACTTCCTCCACCTTGTGGTATAAAAGGAAGCTGTATAAGCTAGAAGTTAAGGGCGCAGCCTCTGTAGTCAGACTGCCTGGCTTTAAATATTGTTTCTGCCACTTACTAACTAGGCTGGTCACTGAACTTTAAGCTTCAAGTTTTAAATGATTCATTGGATAAGTTTCAATCAGCGTTATTATAGGGATGAAGTGAGATTAAGATACATAAGTGCTTAGAACAAGGCATATACTTAGCTATTTTTATAACACACAGTCATAACTTTTATATATATATATATATATAAGGTTTACATTAATGCTCATTAATGCTCATTCCAATGTATACATTTTCTATAGAGATCTTGGTCTTTCCTATATAGTAAGCTGTATGTATAACTTATCCATTTAATGATAATGGAAAGAAAAATTTGTTCTAAGCCAGTAATATTTATCACTTATTTATCTTTGGCTTTGAAGAAAGATATGAGAAAATTGACCACAGAAAGGTATGCACACTATGGATACATTAGCCACACTGATTTCTTTTCCTACCTCCGTGGGCCAGATGTCTATGCAAGGTTGTCATTGTTGCTGGAAGTTTGAAGCATTTGTGAATTTTGTGTATGTGTGTGTGTGATTTTATACTATGTCCTTTCTTCAAATATTTAGTTAAATGTAACAGATATTTGCAATATACAATATAATATAATGCAATATAATATCAATGATAAATCAAAAGGATCTGGTCCCTGGCCTCTGGTCCCAGTGCCAATCTGCCCAGAAAGCTGAGGTTATATGCAGTTTGGGACATAAGGCAGTGTTTGTTTTTGCAGTTGATCTTTGTGATGACCTAGATGATTGAGCTTTTTTTTCTTTCTTCTCCTTAATCTTTGGTAATCTCTTCACATCTGATATTATCTCTTTCTATCTATTGAGTTGCTTCTTGCTGGCTATAAATAATGCTGCATTCTAGACTTTTTACGATAGAGATAAAGATTGGAATTTCTTATACAACACTTTGGGATTCAACCTGCTTTCTTCTACCCAGTTTTTTATCTCTTTGCTTTGTTTCCTTAAGTTAGAAATATGCAGCAAGTGAACAGAATTTGATAAAGTGTAAAATATGCTTATTCAGGACAGAATACTTAAAATAAAAAGGCTTGTGAGATCTTGATGATTATCCTTTAGTTTATAATTCACTGTTTTCAAATGTTACCATTAGAATTGGATAAGACGTGACAAATTTCTACAATACTCAGTCAGGACACAAAAGAAATCCTAGTTGCCTAAAAGAATTAGCTATGTTTCCTCTGTGTATGGCTTGTTCTCAGAGGGTGATCGAAAAATGACAAGAAATTACTTTTTTTCCCCTCAAGAGAAATGGAGGCTCTGGACAAGAGTATTGCAGGAATGCTGTGTAGAACTATGATTATATCTACAAAATCCTATGGAGAAATCAGCCAAACCATGACTATTGACCAAAATTTTCCATTTTCATGAGATGAAGTTACATCTATATATTCAATAATTCTAGAGCTTCATTTATGGACTGATTACTTCTCAAAATAAAAATTTAGAGCAGTTTGTGAGTTAATAAGTGGTAATTTTATAGCACTATAATAGTAGCTGATCTATAAAACTGAAGTTACCCATATGAATCAGTGAGCTTTTCTTTTAATCAGAGAAAATAAAGTATTCAACTTATAGTGAGAAGGGCCTTTTCCTCAACACAGTTGTGACAGAATTTCAGGTCCACTTAATTAAGTAAGAATTTTTTTTTTTTTTTGAGTTGGAGTCTCACTCTGTCACCCAGGCTGGAGGACAGTGGCATGCCTTGCCACCGCAGCCTCAACCTGCTGGGCTTAGGCGATCTTTCCACCTCAGCTTTCCAAGTAGCTAGAACTACAGGCACACAACCATGCCTGGCTTATTTTTTGATTTATTGTAGAGATGTCTGTCCAAGTTGCCCGGGCTTGTCTCGAACCCCTGGCTCAGGTAATCCTCTCGCCTAGACCTTCCAAAGTGCTGGGATTACAGGCTGAGCCACTGCACCCATCCGATTATGTAAGAATTTTAAAGAAGAAAAGAACTTTGTGTGTGTGTGTGTGTGTGTGTTTGTGTATATGTGTGTGACATGAACTGTGGATCTTTAAATTAGAAAAGTTCAAAAGAGAATTTTGCTTAGATTATATTAAAATATGAAACTTGTAGTTGATGGAGGCTAGTGCTCTTGTACTTGTGAAATTTAAAAAGCTTCAACTCAAGAAATAAAGATAATCAGGCAAATTGAAAGAGGAAGTATTTCCAGTTTGAAAAGTAGAGTGGATGGGGCATTCAAAGTGTATTTCTAAATGAATGATAAAGATATAGCACTTACAATATAATCAGAATTCATTTAAACAATAAATAGTATGTTTGGGACTCTTAAGTGGGGAAGCCTGGACAGCCATTGTCAGAACTGCCAGCTCTATTTATTTGCCATCATTCAAAAGAGAAGGAAAGGAACCTCAGTACAATAGCAGAATTTTCTCAGGGTGGCTGTTAAAATTTACCGCTGAGGAAAGGGCATCTACAGGTCTTTGATAAGGTTAAAGGACATCTTGAAAATGAGAAATTGTAAATGAACATTTTGGTGTAGACTAAAGATTTGGGAGTACATGGACTGAGGAACACAGACATATTTAGATCCTAAGAAACTTATTGTATGTTTTTGGTTTGTTTGTTTGTATGTGAATTTTTTGTTTGTTTGTTTTGTTTTAGTTAGAGTCTCACTCCTGTCACCCGGAATGCGGTGGCACACTCACGGCCATCACAACCTAAACCTGCTGGGTTCAGGCGATCCTTCCACCTCAGGAACTATAGGCGCATGCTACTGCTCCCGGCTAATTTTTTGATTATTGTAGAAATAAATAAAAAAATCTCGCCAAGTTGCCAAGGCTGGTCTCAAACCCTTGGGCTCTGGCAATCCTCTCACCTCAGCCTCCCAAAGGACTGGGATTACAGGCGTGAATCACTACATCCGGCTTGTTTTTCTGCCTTTTTTTTTTTTAAATGAATATGACCTGCAAGAAAAGAAAAATGGAACCATATAATTTTTCCCAAATCTTCAAAATTGCGATGACATAAATATGTCATTTATGTTTCATTTTTACTATATTTCATTTTTTATATAAAATTTTATTTTGTATCAATTTGATGGCATGCATAGGACTAAAAAAAATGTAGACGTCTTACAATCTTTTCCTGTTGTTTAGGAAATCACTTTAAAAATAAAAAAGACAGTTTGAGACCAGCCTGGACAACTCGGCAAGACCTCGTCTCTACAATAAATCAAAAATTAGCGGGCTGTGGTAGTGCGTGCCTGTAGTTCTGGCTACTCAGAAGGCTGAGGTGGAAGGATCACTGGAGCCCTGCAGGGCGTCGCTGGTATGGCCGTGAGTGTGCCTGGGCGACAGAGTGAGACTCCAACTCAAGAATAAATAAATAAAATATAAAAATAAAAATGACAGAACAAAAGCTGGCTGCTTATGTTTTATATTACAAAATGACCCTATTTATTCAGCTGAACACGATTGTATAAAACTAGAGAGTTATATGCTTTCAGATGTGCTACCTGTCTCTTTATGGCACTAATTTGATTTAATTCATTTATTAATTTTTTATTGTCAAGATGTGGGGTACAATTCAGGGTTAGGTATACAAATGGTTATTGTACGGGTAAAGTTTGGGCTTCACTTTGGTCCCCACTTCACCTGGTTTGAAATCAGGTAATCTTATTGATGAAGTGTATCCCCCTCTTCCCTGGCAGTTTCAACTACTGCCAAATCCTTTCCTATAGTATTATGATAATTGTTTAGGGTCCACACTTATGAATGAGGACATGTGGCACTCAGTTCTTTGTTTCTGTGATAGATCACTGAGTATTATAGACTCCAAGTCCATCCAAGTTGCTGTGAAGTTCATAATTTGGTCCCTCTTTATGGCTGTGTAATATTCCATCATGTATATGTACCACATTATTTTTATCCAGTCCACTTTCGATGGTCAGCACGGTTGGGTCCATGTTTTTGCTTTTGTGAATAATGCTGTAATAATTAATTATTTTTGGATCACTGGTGTGATATCTGTCTTCTCTACTAGAAACTCCATGAGGGCAGAGAGCACTCTCCTTGTTTGTCTTTAATTTTTAGGACTTAGCACAGTGACTGGCACAAAATGTTAATAGAACAGTGAATGAGGAATGCAATTAATAAATGAACAATCAGGTCCAGAATGAAAAAAAGGAAGTTATTCATATCAATGAGATTAAATTGTAAATTAATAAAATAACCTCTTATTTGAAACTGAATCTAATTTGGACAATTTGTGAACCTTAAAACTTTCTATAAAGATCTAGTACCTATAAAATGAAGATAAAATTGCTCATCTTTTTTCTCCATTGAAGTATTATGAGAATGCTTGGAAAAAACGTCCAAGTGAGTTTTATTGTTGTGTGCTTCATATATCAAAGATGAATTTATACTTGCTAAACATTTTAACATGATATATTGCATATAATAGCTTCTGACTCCCCAAACCTCAAGTTTATATAATGGCTTATTCTTTCTCTGTCGTGACCCACCAAATATTGTTATCTATATACATTCTTACCTTGGTTTTGCAATGCGATGGAAAACCTTATGAATGTATATCCTATGTGAATTATGTTGCATGCAGTTAATTGACATGCATGTGATTTTTCTGGTCTCTGATAAGATATCACAATGGATCCCCATCCTTGCAATAATCAGTGATGATAATACTTATTATCAGAAAAAAATTAGAAATAATATGCATTACAGATTTTCTATGTATTTCACGTTCCCTGCCCCCTAAGGGCATGAATAAAATTTTAAGACCATTTATAAACAAAGCACAATTTAATCTGAGTTAAACAATAGACTCTGAAGTGTCCAAGTCAGTGTTCATTTACCGGATTTAATGCATTCCCACAGAGTTAGGCTATCCAGGCCTGTGAGGACAGGAGGGTATCTAGGCAACAAAGTGCCTCAGTCAGGCCTGTGTCTACTTTTTAATAGGAGAACAACATTGACTTCTGTGTCAGGGCATAAAGGAGACTTGGTACTTAATAAATTTTTTTCCCCAAAGTTCCAAGAATTTTATGAATTCTCTCTTGTTCTTTTAACACAATTTTGGTGGCATGAGTTTATGTGCCTGCTTGGATGTATTTATGGTAATTTGCAGAGAAAATTGAAAAATTATTAGGTTAATGACCTGTTTAAACTTACCAACACCTTTTCTTTTTTTTTTTTTTGAGTTGGAGTCTCACTCCGTTGCCTAGACTGGAATGCAGTGGCCGCTCCCGGCCACCGCAGCCTCGACCTGCTGGGCTCCGGCGATCCTTCCGCCTCAGCCTTCCAAGTAGCTGGAACTACAGGTGCCCGGGTAATTTTTTGATTTATTGTAGAGATGAAGTCTCGTCAAGTTGCCCAGGCGGGTCTCGAACCCGCGGGGTCAGGCAATCCACTCACCTCAGCCTCCCAAGGCGCGGGATTACAGGCTGAGCCACCGAGCCCGGCTCTACTTTGGCATTTTTACCTAAGGATGATTTGAGGGGAAAAAAAGTACTGCAGCACCCTAAAGATATGACCTAGTCCACAGAAAATAACCATCCATCAGCAAAAATGTTTTACATAGTAATCCTTAGTACTATCAGGGATGTAGAAAGGTAGGCAGTCTCACTGCTAGGGGTTCAAGCTTTCAGATGGCTACTTGGCACTTGGCACTAAGAGTTTCAAGAATGTTCATCTTTCTCTCGCTCTCCTTCTTTTTTTTTTTTTGAGTTGGGATCTTACTCTGTGGCCCAGGCTGGAGTGTAGTGGCACATTCACAGCTCACTGCAGCCTCAACCTACTGGGCTCAGGCAATCCTTCCACCTCAGCCTTCTGAGTAGCCGTTACTACAGGTGTGTACCACCACACCCAGCTAATTTTTTTGATTTATTGTAGAGACAAAGTCTCCCTGTGTTGCCCAGACTGGTCTCAAACTCCTGGGCTCAAGCAATCCACCTGCTTTGGCCTCCCAAAGTGCTGGGATTACAGGCGTAAGCCACCACACTTGACCATGTTCATCTTGTTATCTAGTAATCTCACTTCTAGGACTTTATTCTAAGGAAATGACCAGAGATTCAGACAAAGATTTACAACAAGGTTGATCATTTACAGAATTGTTGAGCAAACACTATAACTGGCCCATAGTGGGGAAACAGTTATGATACACCCATACAGTACGTTATGCAAGCGGTAAGAATAATGTGGTAGAAATCTTTTTGACACACAGAAGAAAATGCCATCAGTATAATTTTGGTATAGGGATGGATATTACTCTTTTTTACAAAACTTTAGGAAATCCTCTAGATGAAGATTCCATAACTTATTAAAGGTATTTACAATACAGACCTAGGTGGGAACAAAGAGTAATATACAGAGTATGCAATATGGGGCAGTTTCTGAAAGGAGATAATACTGCATCAATTAAAAGAGATGGATGGGTAATGGTATCAACAGCATCCTTCCCCATTTTTATTACTATTGTTAATTTTTTTTTTAGAGACAGGGCCCAGGCTGGAGTGCAGTGGTATTGATCATGGCTCACTGCAGACTCGAATTCCTGGGCTCAGGGATCTTCCTGCCTCAGCCTCCCGAGTAGCTGGGACTACAGATGCGTGCCACTATGCCAGCTAATTTAAAGAATAACATTTGTAGAGATGAGGTCTCACTGTGTTGCCTAGGTCTTGAGTTCCTAGCCTCAAGTGATCCCGCTGGTCTCAGCCTCTCGAGTAGCTGGGACTATTGGTGCATGCTCCACACCTGGCTAATTTTTAAAAATTCTGTTTGTAGAGATGAAGTCTATGTTTCCTAGGCTGATCTTGAACTCCTGGCCTCATGCGATCCTCCTGCCTCAGCCTCCCAAAGTACTGGGAGACACTGTGCCCAGCTGAGTTTTTTTTTTTTTTTTTTAATATAGAAAAAAGATGACTGAGAAACGTTTTACACGAAGACGTGTTAAATAAATGAGTTTTAAAACTCCTCGGCCAGGTTCAGTAGCTCAGCCTGTAATCCTAGCATGTTGGGAGGCTGAGGCGAGAGGACTGCCTGAGCCTGCGTGTTCGAGACCAGCCTGGGCAACATGGTGAGACCTCGTCTCTACAATAAATTTCTTAAAAAATTAGCCAGGTGTGGTAGCGCGCACCTGTACTTGGAAGGCTGAGGTAGAAGGATTGCTGGAGCCCAGGTGGTCGATGTGCTGGGGTGACTGTGAGTGTGCCACCACACTCCAGCCTGGGTGACCGAGTGAGACTCCAACTCAAAAAAAAAAAAAAAACTTGTTGTCAGAGAACTCCCAACATGTTAAACAAAGTGGCGCCCATCTAGATGGAAGCAGGAGTGCCCAGCAGGCAACTCTGTCCATCCAGCAGTGAGAAAGAATGAAGGGACTCCCACAATGATCCGGGTGAGCTGCAGAGAAGCATGCTGGGTGAAACAAGCCAGTTCTCCAATTCTGATTCTGTTTATATAAACATTCTTTTATTTATTTATTGTAGAGATGAGGTCTCACCAAGTTGCCCAGGCTGGTCTCGAACCCATGGGCTCAGGTAATCGTCTCACCTTGGCCTCCCAAAGTGTTGGGATTATAGGCATGAGCCACTGCCCCGGCCACATTCTTTTTTTTTTTTAGATGTCAAACACCTAAAACATGTATGACTTTATTAGTTATTTAAAATGCAAATTAAAAACACACAGGTACAATTACACACCCACTAGAAGGAATACAATTAAAGTAATGACTATACCAGATATTAACAAGAATTGGAAAACTGGAACTTAAAGATATCGCTTTCTGGAATACAAAGTGTATAGCTATATTGAAAACAGTGTTGTAGTTTCTTATAAAATTAAATAAATATTTGACATACAATACAGCACTCCACTCCTGGAATTCAAATTTTTAAAAAAATTATTAGAAATCTTGAATATTCATAGCAATTTTATTTGCAATAACCAAAAAGTAGACAGTCTAAGTATGTATCAACTGATCGAGGGAAAAATGTAACAATAAATTTTACTCTTCTCATGTAGATATAAAGTAGCAGAAGCCGGGCTCGGGGGCTCAGCCTGTAATCCTGTACTTTGGGAGGCTGAGGTGAGTGGATTTGATTGCCTGAGCCCGCGGGTTCGAGACCCGCCCAGGCAACTTGGTGAGACCTCATCTCTACAATAAATCAAAAATTAGCTGGGCGTGGTAGCGCACGCCTGTAGTTCCAGCTACTTGGAAGGCCGAGGTGGGAAGGATTGCCGGAGCCCAGCAGGTCGAGGCTGTGGTGGCTAGGAGCATGCCACTGCACTCCAGTCTGGGCAACAGAGTAAGACTCCAACTCAAAAAAGAAAAAAATAAAATAAAAATATAGTAGCAGAAAACAGATTTAGCTTCCCCATTTTGACAATTGAAAAGTCAGAAAAAATATATGAAAAAATAGTTTTCAGGCATTGGAAGCATAAGACAGTGATTCATCAGTAAGGGGAAAAGACAGAGCCCTATGATAAGGAAAGCTCATTGCCTGGAGAGAGCTTCAAGCTAGAGCATACTGAGTGGGAACTCAATAGAGCCTTGCTGTCTTCTTATTCCAAAAGACAAAGTCAGGGAGGCCCAAGTGTCTAGATCGCCTGGAAAAGTTAAGTCTACAGGAAACTTGCTGTAATATATGAACTTGGGATAAATATAAGAGAATGGAAAAACTATACCACACTAACACTATTCAAGAGAAATATGGAAAAGTAAATTAAAACAAAACAAAGAGGTTTGAGAGCATAAAAGCATAAAATATTACCAGAGATAAAGTGGGTCATTTCAAATATGAAGGGGTCAATTAACCAAGAAAACATGATACTGCTAAATGTGTTAATGTGTATGAGAATAATTTTTAAAATGCAAAAACTAAAGAAATAGAAAACAGAATTACAATAAAATTAGTTAAACCAAAAGGTCATTATTTGAAAAGACCAATATATTTGATAAACCTCTTGCCAGAATGATCAGGAAAAGAAAAATACAGAAACAGCTAGGTAATAATAACAACAATGATAAAGGAAGATAGCCCTATAGATCTTAAGGGCATTTAAAGTATAGAAAATAAGCCAGGCTCGGTGGCTCAGCCTGTAATCCCGCACCTTTGGGAGGCTGAGGTGAGTGGATTGCCTGAGCCCGCAGGTTCGAGACCCACCTGGGCAACTTGACGAGACCTCATCTCTACAATAAATCAAAAATTAGCCGGGCGTGGTAGTGCGCGCCTGTAGTTCCAGCTACTTGGAAGGCTGAGGCGGAAGGATCGCCGGAGCCCAGCAGGTCGAGGTTGTGGTGGCAGGGAGTGGCCACTGCACTCCAGTCTGGGTGACAGAGTGAGACAAATTTTCCATAAAGAATACTCCAGGCCCAGGTAGTTTCATGAGAGAATTCTATGAAACATTTAGTGAGAAACAATACCAATTCAAAACTGTTTCAGAAAACAGAAGAGAAGCAAATTCTTCCTAAAGGCCAGAATTATCCTGAGTAATCTATCACAGAAACAAAAAACTGAGTATGTTCTCACTCGTAAGTGGACCTTGAACAATTGTCACAATACTATAAGAAAAGGATTGGCAGTAGTGGGAAATTGCGGGGAGAGGGGGGATTGGCAGTAGTGGGATTCTGCCAGGGGAGGGAGCGCACACTTCATCAACAAGGGTGCCTGCATAATAAACATTTGTATACTTAACCCTGAACTGTACCCCACATCCTTAAAATTAAAAATAAAAAAATAAGCATTTTCATAAACATAAATCTATATAAACGCTCTTGAAATGACGAAATTATAGAAAGGAGCAAGATGGCAGTGGGTGGGGCTAGGGAGAGAGTGGGAGCGGGGAAACGAGGCTATAGCAGGGCAACAAGGAACCCTTTCGGGGATGGAATGTTCTGGATCCCAACTGTGTCAAAGGCAGTGTCCTGGCTGTGAAGCCACAATAGAGATGTGTAAGATGTCAGCCCGGGGGGAAACTGGACAAGGATACACGGGAACTCTCCAAATTATTCCTTATGATTGCATGTGAATCTGGCTGGGCACAGTGGCTCATACCTGTAATCTTAGCACTTTGGGAGGCTGATGCAGGAGGATTGCTTGGGCCCAGGAGTTGAGACCAGCCTGGGCACAAAGCGAGACCTCGCCTCTACAAAATAATTTAAAAATAGGCCGGGCTCGGTGGCTCAGCCTGTCATCCGAGCACTTTGGGAGGCCGAGGCGAGTGGATTGCCTGAGCCCAGGGGTTCGGGACCAGCCCAGGCAACTTGGAAAGACCTCGTCTCTACAATAAATTAAAAAATTAGCCGGGTGTGGTAGCGCCTGCCAGGTAGTTCTGGCTACCTGGAAGGCTGAGGCAGAAAAGATTGCTAGAGACCAGCAGGTCGACACTAGGGTGGCGGTGAGTGTGCCACTGCACTCCAGCCTGGGCGACGGAGTGAGACTCTAACTCAAAAAAAAAAAAAAAAAAAAGAGTTGGGTGTGGTAGCACATGCCTGTAGTCCCAGCTAGTCCATAGGGTAAGACAGAAGGATCACCTAAGTCCAGGAGATCAAGGCTGTGGTGAGCTGTGACTGTTAGGATCATGCCACTGCTCTCCAGCCTAGACAACAGAGACCCCCGACTCAAAACAAACAAACAAAAACTGCATGTGAATCTACAATGACCTCAAAAGAAAAAGTTTAATTTAAACTATTAATGTAGTAAGAAGAAAGCAAGGGATAAACAGTTTGCGTAATATAATCCTTATTCTTTTTTTGTTCTTTGTTTTTTTATGAGCCAGGGTTTCACTCTGTCACCCAGGCTGGAGTGCAGTGGCAAGATCATAGCTCACCATGGCCTTGACCTCCTGGGTTCAGACGATCCTCTCTCCTCAGCCTCCCAAGAAGCTGGGACTACAGACCTGTGCCACCATGGCTGGCTAATTTTTTAATTTTTTGTAGAAATGAGGTCTCACTATGTTGCCCAGGCTGATCTCGAACTCCTGGGCTCAAATGATCCTCTCACCTTGGCCTCCCAAAGTGCTGGGATTACAGGTGAGAGCCACTGCACCTGGGCCCTAATTCTTAATCTGTAAGCATGTGTACACATGAGCACACATACACACAGGTTAACATTTTGGCATAAAATCTAATGTACATGGAAAATACAGTGGAAAGATTCATGACTATCCATCACTAGACATTCTCAGATGATGGCACTGTGGATGATTTGTTTGTACACAGTTTCTGCTAATTATCCATAAACAAGATGATCTACTTTTTTATTTTTATAGAGATGATATCTCACTATTTTGTTCAGGCTGGTCTCGAAGTCTTCCTCTTGCCTCGACCTCTCAAAGTGCTGGGATTACAGGCATGAGTCACCGCGCCCGGCCTAGAGGTCTACTACTTTTGCAATTAGAAAGGTAATGCTCGCCCAAGTCTGCAGTGCCACCGTCTCCCCCAGCCAAGCAAAAACTCCTCCATCCTCCTCTTGTTCAGGCCAAATCCTTGGCATTGCCCCTAGCTCCTTTCTCGCGTACTCCAGAGCCAAGCCATCAGCCAGCTCTGACAGCCCCGCTCTCAGAATCTCCCCAGACTCCTTGCTTCTTACTGCCATGGCCCACACTCGGCTCGGAGCAGAGGCTGGTGTGCCTTTGATGGCCTCCAGGGCCCCACAGAGCCTGGGTTTCTTGCTTGCTCCACCCCTGTGGCCCTTCCCCCCACTCTCTGCTCAGCCCCGATTCTCCTTCCTGGTCCTTGCTGTCATGCGCCCCCCCGGCCTGCTCTCCCTTGGACATCCCACCGGCTACTCTCTCTCCCACGAGGGCCCTGCTCTGAAGTCACAACCCAAGAACCTGCCCTGGACGGTGGGTGGAAAACAGCCCCAGCCCCGGCCTGGCCCCTGCCACCACTCTGCTTTCTTTCACATGTTTGTTTGTGGTCTGTCTGTCCTCTCTGGAAAATGCTATGAGAGCATGGTCTCATCTGTTTTGTTCACTGCTCACCTCCAGTGCCAGCAACAGTGCCTGGCATACGAGGGCCCTCAAGAAATACTGGTTATATGAAGGTTTTTAAATATACTCATTGAGGGCTGGGCATGGTGGCTCATGCCTGTAATCCCAGCACTTTGGGAGGCCTAGGTAAGAGGCTTGCTTGAGCCCATGATTTCGAGACCAACCTGGGCAACATTACAAGCCCCGTCTCTACACAATAAAAAAAAATTAGCCAGGCATGGTGGTGCATGCCTATAGTCCCAGCTACTTGGAAGGCTGAGGTGGGAGGATCACCTGAACCCAGGAGGTGGAGGCCATGGTATGATTCTGCTACTGCACTTCAGCCTGGGTGACAAAGTGAGATCCTGACTCAAAAAAAAAAAAGAAGATATACTTATTGAGCTAACAGACCTTAAGATCATAAATCCAAAGCTTTCCCAAGAATTACTTCGGGGTATGTATGTGCAAATGTATCTGAAGAACTTTAGAGGCATCTACACAATTTCTTCCTTTAGAAAAGTTGAAACTGACATGCTGGTTTGGCAGCAGACTTGGGAAGGTCAAATTCTTCCTTATCCACACCCTCAAATGTCATCCTCTACTGTGTCTTTAAACATATTCATGCCTGTAATCCCAGCACTTTGGGAGGCTGAGGCAGGAAAATTGTTTGAGCCCAGGAGTTTGAGACCAGCCTAGGCAACATAGTGAGACCTCATCTCTACAAAAAAAAAAAAAAAATCAGAAAAGTAGCTGGGTGTGGTAGTGCGCACCTGTAGTCACAGATACTAGGGAGGCTGGGGCGAAAGGATTGCCTGAGCCCAGAAGGTCAAGTTGTGTACTCCAGCCTGGGTGACAGAGTGAGACCCTGACTCAAGGGGAAAAAAAGAATATTAAGTAACAAACGCAAGCTGCATGATGACATCATTTGAGAAAATGGAAAAGCCACAAAATACAATGAGTTGTGTATTAAAGTGTGCATAAATAATGTCATTTATGATATGGAGCCATGACAAAATGCTAGCCTTGATTAATTCTTGGTGGCGGGTACAGACATCTGTGATGTTATCCTTTGCTCACTAAGTGTACCCACAGACCCTTATGGGGACAGCTTGTGGGCTCCCTGCGGGGAGGAGGTGACGAGGACTTTCCCAACACAGGAGCAAGGGCCTCACCTGTGATCCGAGGCTTGTAGCTCCGCGCGGCCATAATACCTGAGGGCACCAGGAGACCAGGCGTGGCTGACCTTGGTGTTGACATCTAGATCGCTGTCTAGAAGGTTGAGTTCTCCGGCTACTCGCAGGACCCAGCCAAGAAATCCACATGCAACACAAAGTCGTATCAGTATCCAGAATGCAATCACGAAACTTCCACAACAGAGTCTCCGCCAGACCCCTGCGCCCCAGACTCACCAGCTTTACCCCTGAACTTGAAACCAGGCTTTAGCTGCTGTGGAGCCTGGGGTTCAAAACATTCCCCACATGTGATTCACTGTCCCCCCGGGCCGCGACCTACAGGCCCGGGACACACCCTGCTGCGGCTTGGGTTTCTGTCCCAGGGTCCAGGAGATTCCGAGTTCTGCAGCGATTTGTATAGAGGCCTCGGCCTGCTGGTACCCTGGGCCACGCAGGTGTTCTCCAACTCATCTGAAGAAAAATTTATCTTTTCTACCTACAGATGGCTTTGAAATCTCAGCAGACATCTCTCCTGAAATGTGCAAATGTTGTTTCTGGACTAGTTGGCAGGTATTCTAACTCTAAATAAGCCTCACTTTCTAGCTGGGCATCAGTAATCGTTCGGAACATACTGGACAACTCATGGATTAAAAAAACTCAACTCTTATTTTTATCATGTCTTGCTCATATTCAATTTGGAAGTGAGATTTTTTTGTTTTAGAGACAAGGTCTCAATCTGTTGCCCAGGCTGGAGTGCAGTGGCACAATCAATGCTCACTGCAGCCTCGAATTGCTGGGCTCAAGTGATCCTCCCGCCTCAGCCTCCCAAGTAGCTAGGATTACAGGTGTGCACCACCACACCTGGCTAATATTTTTTAATTTCCTAGACAGGATCACACTATGTTGCTCAGGCTGGTCTCAAATGCCTGGTCTCAAGTGATCCCCCCACTTTGCCCTCCCAGGGTTTATAGGTGTGAGCCACTGTGCCTGGCCTGGAGTTGGGCTACTAAGCAGGTAAGAGTTTGGCTGGCTGGGCTTGGTGGCTCAGTCTGTAATCCCAGCACCTTGGGAGGCTGAGGCAAGTGGATTGCCCGAGCCCACGAGTTCGAGACCAGCCCAGCCAACTTGGCGAGACCTCATCTCTGCAATAAATAAAAAATTAGCCGGGCACAGTAGTGTGTGCTTATAGTTCCAGCTACTTGGAAGGCTGAGGCAGAAGGATCACTGGAGCCCAGTGAGTCGATGCTGGGGTGTCCATGAGTATGCAACAGTACTCTCTACCCAGGGCGACGGAGTGAGACTCCAACAAAAAAATAAGTTTGGCTGAACAAAACGAGCTGGATAAAGGATGTGAGTAAGTGAGTGCGCGTAGAGTCAGGAGGCATCCCCATACTGCCCTCCTTTCCTCTCCCCAGAATAAGAGGTGGGATTAGAGGGGGCAGGAGGGATGGGCAGAGCCAGGAGCAGACACACCATCTCTAAGAGGCCAGAGGAGGAGCTCCCCCAAAGCACAACTTCCAAGGCTTAGGAGTTAACATCTGGGGTGACTTTCGTGTCACTGTGGGTTACCAAAATGACTGTGCTTTACAGAGCAGAACGTGGTTAGAGAAATGTGTTGTTTTTCCTCCACGGTGTTTACCATACCCCCGCCCCCCCCCATGCCCGCCCGCTCTCGGACGTGCACGTGTCACTCACCTGTTTTATCAAAAGCATGCTTCTTCCTCCACCACAGCACCCTGTCCGTCCAGGCTGGTGTGCGGCACTTGTCGCTTGTGTCATAGGCAGCTGAGCCGACATCATACTTGTAGGTGGGCCCGAAATTAATGGCTCCTTCATGAAAGTCTTTAAAAATCTATTGGGAGAAAAAGAAGTCATAAGACCACCTTCAGTCTCCCCGATTGTGTATGATATAGACAAAAACAAGTGAAAAGGCACATCCCAGGGCACTCTGTTCCTGGAAAATAAAATAAGCAACAATACCTGAAAAGTATCAGAAGCAACTCAGCCTGGAGTGCAGTGGCACAATCACGGTTCACTGCAGCCCTGACCTGCTGGACTCAGGTGATCCTTCCATCTCAGCCTCCTGAGTAGCTGGGACTACAGGCATGCGCCACCATGCCTGGCTAATGTTTTTGATTTTTTTGTACAATTTTTCCCAGGTTGGTCTTGAACTCTGGGCTCAAGAGATCCTCCCACCTTGGCCTCCCACAGTGCTGGGATTACAGGCATGAGCTACCGCACCTGGCCATGTGTGCCTTTTCATTGGCAAGAAAGTGGTGATTCTTTGCTCATCCAGACACTGTGTGACACACCACCCTGCATCTTCCCCTCCTTCCAGTGTCTCCTTTATCCAGTGTCCCTCTGGAGACACCGAATGGCTCAAGGCAGGGTCGGGTGTCTCATCCGCCCAGTTCCAGGCTCGATGCAAGGCTCAGCCCACACCTGACAAGACCTCCATCAGTACTTGTTAACGAGCTGAGTATGCAGAAGCACAGTGTGAAAGCCGAGCTCTCTGTGTGGCTGTGGACTGGCTTGGAGCAGACGCCCACTTGGGTTCTTGGGGAACCGTGCCAGGGTGTGAGACTGCTGGCAAGAGGAAGAAGGAAGCTGCCCTGAGGGTGGTTTCTGTGGTCACCTATTCATCTGGCCACCCCTCAGCCATCTTCATTCCAACAGGGGTAGAGGTGGGAAGAGGCGGAAAACCTGGAGGAACGTCCGAATCGTGTGATCTGCGAGTGACCGTGTCTGCCCTGTGTGCACACATTTAACCTACTTCTTTCTCTCCAGGTCAATGGACCTTAGACGCACGGTCATCTTGTTGGGAGGCCAACAGGCACTCGGATAAACAAACAGTCCTAGCTGGAGGAGGAGATAAATTTGGGACACCTGGAAGCCGGCTGGTGTAACCTTGAAGAACTGAGGACAGATCCTGTCGTTGAATCTTTCCTATTTGTGTCAAGGCCTGAGGTGTTCCTAAAAAACTGCACATGCGTCATGTTGGGGGAAATAGAATCCCAGCTGTGTGTGCTATGTGACCTTTGGAGATGTCAGTTCACCTTGTCCTCAGTCTTCTTTCTCTATAAAATGGGTATGATACCCGATCTGCAGGGTGATTATGAGGATTATGTGTACATATTGGTGTGTTAGATATTGTTATATTCTGTTAGTATTTTCACCAACAAGAAATAGTGCTATTACCAAAATAAAGTCATTTGAGCAGAGGCCAAAGTGTCACTTTGTGCTTCACGAAGGCTCAGATGAACAGTCCCCAAACAGTCCCCAAACAGTCTCACCCATGAGGAGGGGGAGGTGGGTAATTTGGTGTGTGTGG
The DNA here is from genome assembly GCA_963574415.1 of Tarsius wallacei. Taxonomy (NCBI): domain Eukaryota; kingdom Metazoa; phylum Chordata; class Mammalia; order Primates; family Tarsiidae; genus Tarsius; species Tarsius wallacei. The sequence continues at coordinate 26,370 of CAUYQG010194437.1, forward strand.
TTCGTGTAAATACACATTCAACAGCCCCATACGGTGACGTGCCCAGACACTGACATCGGGGCCATAGGAACTGAGCACAGCTACGGACTCATGGGCGAGACACAGGAGCAGAGGGCTCAGCCCGACTGGAGGGGGACGAGACCGCAGACCCCCTCAGCCCTGGGAGTGCATGCCTTGGGAGGGGAGACAACGATGGCTGTTGGCTTTTGCAGCCGGTGTAAACACATCCAGTGTGCTTTCCCACGGCAGTGGCCTCTCCGAAGGGAGACACACGGGTCCTACACGCAGCCTGCCAAAGCCTGGTGGAAAAGGGACGGGGGTGTGAGTGATGACCACCCCTGCCCCACCTCACATGCCCATGAGCCTTCTACAATATCAGAAACGCTGTCAGATCCACTCCTGGCACTGAATTTGCTGAACACTCACCTGCATGTGCCATGCCCATGGAAGCAGCTGCTGAAAACTGTTTTACAAGCACAACTTACTTTCCCACTTGATTTCTGTAGCTGAAGTTGATCAAATTCCAGAAGTTTCTTCCAGTCTTGGCGTTTAACAAAATAGAAGACTTCTTCATAAGTCAGATCAATGCGGTAGTTGAAATCGCCACACCAGAACACATAATCGTGAGAAAAAACATTTCTCCCCTAAGTTGTAAAGAAAAGCATGGTCATTCTATCCCGCCCGGCAAGGGAGGTAGAAGGGAAGACGGGGGACAAGCTCTTGGGGTTGATGACAAGCAGGACCATTTTTCTCACAATGTTTCTTAAAAAAAAAAAAAGGTTTCTAGGCCAGGTGCAGTGGCTCACGCTTATAATCCCAGCACTTTGGGAAGCCAAGGCGGGAGGATTGCTTGAGCCCAGGAGTTCAAGACCAGCCTGGGCAGCCTAGCAAAATCTCGTCTCTACAAAAAAGTAACCAAATTGGCTGGGAGGGGTGGTATGCACCTATAGTACCAGCTACTTGGGAGGCTGAGGGAGGAGGATTGCCTGAGCCCAGGAGGTTGAGGTTTCAGTGAGCTGTGATGGGGCCACTGCACTCCAGCCGGGGTGACAGAGCGAGACCCTGACTCAAAAAATAAAAAAGTAAATAAAAGTTTTCTACCAGAGTATCTTGATTTCCACTTACCCTGGAGCCTATCGAGGCGATCTTATGTGGCTCACTTTTTCACTTTAAATCATAGTGTTTCTGAGTGGGTTGGAAAAAGCTGACTAGGGGAGCAAGACCACCAGTGTGTCCTGCGTGGGGCCTGATCCCCAGGGTCGGGCTGTGTCTCCTTCCAGGCACTGCCCAAGCACTCAGCACCATGCGAGTGAAGCTTTGGGAAAGCAGTGTGCAGGCTCAGCACGGGCATCTTCATCAACCTCCACGCGTCGTGGGCGTTTTCATCCTGGGACCCTCCCTCTCCTCCCCACCACCCAGTCATGCCCAGTCATGCCCAGTCGCTAGAAACCCAGGCCCCAGCTTGGCCCTGGAGAGCTCTTGGGGTCCTCGTTCTCTCTCTCTCTCTCTCCCAGGAGTCACCACAGTGACACCAGCAGCCACGGGCGGGCTGCCGGCAAGGGCTGGGAACTGTTCAGGTGCACACTGTCCTCACAGCAGCCCCTGTGAAGCAGACACTACTGGCTTTCTTTCAAACTAAGCAAACAAAAGTTCCGAACTCACATCGCTTGCTGAAGGTTACGTAGCAAGTGTGGACAGAGATGCGGTTTCAGCTCAGATCTGCCTGGCTCCGGAAATGCTTCTGTTCCCCTAAACTATCTGGCATTCCCACTACCCCCACCCTGTGACAATAGCTTTGGACAGCAGATTCAAATGATCCTAACCAAATACAACGAGTGTCTAGTTCAAGTCCAACTGAACTTTCTGCAGTGCTGAAATGTTTTCTGTGCTGTCCACTGCAAGCACTACGGCCACTCACAGATACTGGGCACTTTCAATGTCGCCAGTGCAAACAAGACATTTTTAATTTTATTTAATTTAAATTTAAATAGCCACTTATGGCCAGTGGCTACCATATCAGACAATACCGATGAAGAATATTAACGTATAGGTAACTTTAGTATTTGTTTTTGAAAAAAAGAGCTACATTATAAACCCTTTAGTTACGTGGAATGTGTCCCAAGTTTACTATTTCAAAATAGCATTGTTTTGTTTTGTTTTGTTTTTGAATCAGAGTCTTACTCTGTTGCTCAGGCCGAAGTGTAGTCGTACAATCATGGCTCACCACAGCCTCGACCACCTTGGGTTCAGGTGGTATTTACGCCTCAGCCTCCCAAGTAGCTAGGACTATAGGCCACTGTGCCCAGTTCATTTAATTTTTGTTGTTGTTAGAGATGGTTCTATTTGCCTAGGCTGGTCTTGAACTCATGGGCTTAAGCAATCTTCTCGCCTTGGACTCCCAAAGTGCTAGGATTACAGGCATGAGCCACCGTGCCCGGCCCTCAAAAAATAAAAACTACAACAAGAAGTATGACACTTATTAATGAAAACTAAGGCATTTTTGCCTTGTGTGCTTATGCAGCCCAGTAAATGGGATGTCACTTTTAAGGGTTCTTAAGAGTTCTCACAGGGAAGAGCTCCATGACTCCAAACTCCTACCTCTCAGACACTGGAAGATTCTCTGGAGAGAACAGCTAAAGTCTACCCTCACTTCAGGGAATAGGAGGGCCCGGGTGCTCAGGGCCAGAGGTGTGCAGGGTGTCATCTCTGCACAGGAAAGGGAACACGTATCTAAAAAATAAAGTCCTGGCCGGGCACAGTAGCTCAGCTTGTAATCCCAGCACTCTGGGAGGCCAAAGTGAGAGGACTGCCTGAGCTCAGGGGTTCAAGACCAGCCTGGGCAACTTGGTGAGACCTCGTCTCTACAATTTAAAAAAAAATGCTAGGTGTGGTAGCGCAGGCCTGTGGTTCCAGCTACTTGGAAGTCTGAGGCGGAAGGATCACCTGAGCCCAGCAGATCAACGCTGGGGTGGCTGTGAGCCTGCCACTGCACTCCAGCCTGGGCGACAGAATGAGACTCCAATTCAAAAAAAAAAAAAAAAAAATGTCCTCAAGTTTCAGGGGGAAACCTCCAGGCGGCCACGAGGGGGCAGTATAACGTGCGTTATTGGCAACCTTGAGGATGGGGGATCCAGGCTGCCTAGTCATGAATTCACTGAGTTAAAGCATGTTTTGTGTGTGTGTGTGTGTGTGTGTGTGTGTGTGTGTGTGTGTGTGTTTTGAAGTGGGGTCTCACTCTGTCACCCAGGCTGGAGTGCAGTGGCATGATCACGAGGATCATAACTCACAGAAGCCTTGACCTCCTGGGCTTTGGTGATCCTTCCCTGTCAGCCTCCCAAGGAGCTGAGACGAAGGCACATGCCACCAAGCCTGGCTAATTTTTCAATTTTTGGTATTTTTTTTGGAGACGACGTCTCACTATGTTGCCCAGGCTGCTCTTGAACCTCTGGGCTCAAACAATCCTCATGACTTGGCCTTGCAAAGTGCTAGGATGACAGGGGTGAGCCACGGTGCCTGGAGAAAAAGCGTGTTCTTATCTGAGCCATAATAAAAAGTGTGTGATGACTGTGACTCTCATGAAAATGGGGTCCTGTACTACCAGGATTCAAATGTCCTCACCGCTTGGACAGGCCAAAGCATGGACGCTCTGGTTTTCTTTCCCCAAATCATCACTTAGAAAGCCGGAAAATGCACATATGAGAATCTAGGTCCATGCAGACACCCAGGAAAGGTCTAGTCAGGAGAAGACAAATGCTGCAGGGCTGGAGCCCTCTGGGCACACACCCTGCCACGTCCATGGAGTGACACAGCTACCTCCCCTCCCCACAGTTGGGCCCCAGTGCCTGACTCCTACCAGCAGCCCCTGAGGGGCTGAGCGGAGCAGGGAGGTGACTGTACCCACGCACCGTGGGGAAGCAGAGCTTCTGGGTAATCTCCCTGTAGTCCTCGTTCCGCTCCTTCACCTGGGACTGCCCGGCTGTCAGGTGACTGCATATGAAGCAGAAGCTGGTGCTGTGGAACTGGAAGCGGATGCCCACGGCGCCTTTGTTCCCTGCCTTTCCCCCCATGCCTGTCTTCAC
>CAUYQG010194438.1:0-84626 GCA_963574415.1 Tarsius wallacei
TCTACAAGGAACTTAAATGTGCTGAAAAGAAAAAAACAAGCAGCCCCATTACAAAGTGGGCAAAAGATATGAATAGACACTTCTCAAAAGAAGACATACAAGCAGCCAACAGATACATGAAAAAATGCTCAGCCTCACTAGTCATCAAAGAAATGCAGATTAAAACCACACTTTGATACCGCCTAACTCCAATTAGGATGACCATCATCAATAACAAAAAAACAACAGATGCTGGAGAGGAAGCAGTGAAAAGGGAACACTTCACTGGTGGGAGGGTAAACTAGTACAGCCTTTGTGGAAAACAGTGTGGCGATTCCTAAAAGATCTAAAAATCAACCTCTCATTAAATCCCGCAATCTCCTACTGGGAATATACCTGGAGGAACTCAAATCACTCTGTGAAAAAGATACCCGCACATGCATGTTTATTGCAGCATTATTCACATGAGCAAAAACATGGAACCAACTGTGTTGCCCAATGAAAGAGGACTGGATAAAAAAATTGGTACATATACATGATGAAATATTATGCAGCCATAAAGAAGAAAAAAGTACGAACTTTGCTGCAACTTGGATGGACTTAGAGGCTATAATACTGAGTGATCTATCACAGAAACAAAGAACGGAGTATCACATGTTCTCACTCATAAGTGGACCTTGAACACTATCATAATAGTACAAGAAAGGGATTGGCAGTTGTGGAAAACTGCCAGGGGAGGGCAGGGTCGGGACTGGCAGTAGTGGAAAACTGTCAGGGGAGGGGGGCACACCTCATCAACAAGGGTACCTGCATAATGAATATTTGCATACCTAACCCTAAATTGTACCCCACATATTTAAAATTAAAAATTAAAAAAAAAAGATGGGGGACTGTGGGGAAAAGCAGTGGGTGGATCCAGCAGAGAATGTCAGGGTCTGAGCAGGGGCCACTCTGGCTATACCTTTACCACATTCTCCCAGAGATGCAGAACCCCAGGGGAGGAAGATCATCAGCCTGAGAACCCAGAGACCTTTAGAGCCAGAAGCCATCTTGGAGACAGTGGGAGAGAGCTATAGAAGCAAAAAGATAAGCTGGGCTCGGTGGCTCAGCCTGTAATCCCGCACCTTTGGGAGGCTGAGGTGAGTGGATTGCCTGAGCCCACGGGGTCGAGACCCGCCTGGGGAACTTGGCGAGACCCATCTCTACAATAAATCAAAAATTAGCTGGGCGTGGTAGCATGCACCTGTAGTTCCAGCTTGGAAGGCTGAGGCGGAAGGATCGCCAGAGACCAGCAGGTGGAGGCTGTGGTGGCCGGGAGCTGCCACTGCACTCCAGTCTGGGTGACAGTGAGACACCAACTCAAAAAAAAAAAAAAAAGAAGCCAAAAGATGACTTCCTGTTTCTTGACCATAAAAGAAGAAGGTCCTCAAGCTGTATTTACCTTCAAAGCGGGTCATTATGTTCTTGGATCTCCATTAGAAACATCCCTTGGATCTGACTCAACTCTTCAACAGCACTGAGTGTTCCGTCGTTCAAGTCTCCACTGCATGGGCCCCAAACTACTCTTCCTGCCTCTCTGCCTCCAAGTCCCCTACCCTTCAACACTCCTCCAGCTTCACTCATATTTGTCCTGACTTTTGTCCTTTGATATATGAAATTTATGTAACCTACATGATCTATCTAAAGCTCAAATATGATGATGTCAGCCTCTCATTCCCCAACTTTAAAAACTCAGTTCATGAATTCAACAAAGCTTTAATGTACACGGTTGTGTCCCAGGCACTGTGCTAGGCACTGAGAATTTGATAATTAAAAAAGAAAAAAAAAGAATATATGCCCTCATGAAGCTTGGAATTCAGTGGGGAAAAAAGATAACCAAATAGTTACTCAAAAAGTTCTAATTAAGTGCTGTGAAGAAGAGGGTATGTGAGAGCTTTTGTTAAGGGCTCAGTCTAGCCTAGGGGGTCAAGAGAAGACTTTTCTGTAGAGCGACATGTAATGATGAGTAGGAACTAGGCTAGTGGTTCTTGAAATCTATTAATAGGCCCCATCTTAATTGACTTTTATTGAAAATTATTGCCAATATAGTTGGAAATTACTTAGAGTGTCACAACCAACATCTTTTGAAATCAAATAGTAGACTGGACTACAATGCTGTACAGTAAAAGGGAAGGGAACAAAACAGAAAAGAATAAGGAACAGGTCAGAATGCATTGAAAATGACTAAAGGCTAGTATTATTTCATGAAATGCTTATAGAGTGTTACAATATAAAAGTATTTCTTGCTGGGCTCGGTGGCTCAGCCTGTAATTCCGCGCCTTGGGAGGCTGAGGTGAGTGGATTGCCTGAGCCCGCGGGTTCGAGACCCACCTGGGCAACTTGGCGAGCCCTCATCTCTACAATAAATCAAAAAATTAGCCGGTCGTGGTAGCGTGCACCTGTAGTTCCAGCTACTTGGAAGGCTGAGGCGGAAGGATCGCTAGAGTCCAGCAGGTCGAGGCTGCGGTGGCCGGGAGCGGCCACTGCACTCCAGTCTGGGTGACAGAGTGAGACTCCAACTCAAATTTAAAAAGTATTTCTTTCTGTGGGCTGTGAACTGGACAGTGGGGGAAGTAGGGAGGACAGAAGAACATCCCAGAAAGGGAAAATGCATATGTAGTTCTCTAATCAAAGCAGCAGATACTGTGGAAGTCACAAAGAAGAGCCAGGCATGGTTCTTTGTGTTGAGGAGCTTATGTGCCATCAGGAGAGACAGACTAGTACGTAAATAAATGTCAGACTAAATTTGGAGAGAAAAAAAAAGCAGGAATAATTCAAATCTGACAAGGGTATACAGTGTGCTAAAACTACTTCCAGCTAGGAAATGTCTTAGAAAACTTCACAAAAGAGGAAGCTTTTTCTTAAGTCCTGAGAGAATAAGTAGGATTCAACAAGTGAAACTGTCGAGGGCAAGAGTCAGGGGGACAGGGGTGTCAGCATTCCAGATGAGGAATAATGGGAGTAAAGGCATGGAACATAGAGGACATGTGTGGGCAGTGTCAGTTGGGCTGGAGCAAGTGAGTCTAGGAATGAAGAGAAAGAGTCACGGAAAGTGAGACAGAGATGGCAGATGGGAATCAGATCATGCGGGTAAAAAATTGAGACTTTGCTTTGCAGGCAAAAAGCAAGCAACGAATATTTCTGGACAGAGGAATAACATACTTGTCATTAGCAAGATTCCTCTGGCAGCAAAATGCAGTAGAAAAGTTTAGTAGAAGTGGCAGTGGAAAGAAAAACTAGGAAGAAATTGTAAAGTCCCTGAGTTACAGTGACTCCAACCCCAACTAAGGCTAGGGCAGTGGGGACACAAGTGAGGGAAAACACAGGTAGACACATCAGCCAGGTGTGGGCATGGGGCCTCTGGGGGACTACAGCTTCTCATAAGAATCAAAATGGATAAGGATCTGTCTCAGCCTCTAACTGTGACAATGCAAACAGATCCTTGAGACTTCTCTGCCTTGACTGTTTTCCTCTGTGGATTTGGGGAATATAACTCTGGCTTTGGATACAATCAGCAGAGACCGGGGAAAATAAAATAAAATTTCAACTATGTAAAGTGTTTACGACTTTCTTGAGTCAAGGTGCCCTAAATCTACAACAATCCTAGCAGCCCCCAAAGAAAGCCAATTATTTTAGAGTAACAGGATTAATTTGCAGTCCGTACACCTTCTTACTGTTGTCTGTTTCCTTTTTTTAAAAAAAAAAACTTTTCCATTTTAAGGTTGAAAACTAAAAGAGCTGAGGGTCATTGCAGACTAATGTGAGTATGGAAGCAGGAAGGCTTCTATCATTAACACTTTGGAAACCACAAGGTCTATCCCCATTTGGTACTATACATCGATAAGGGGGTTCACTAGCAAAATTTGCTGATTTTCTCTATCTCTATGGGTCCAGAATTCTTGATTCACTAAAATCTATTAGATCACAATCTCCATTGAGAAACAAACAGAGCTACCTTTTGCACATGCCACATCCTCACCACCTAGCACAAGAAGGCACCCAATCACTGAATGAATGAATGAACTATAGGGTCTCTCCCAATGGGTACATAGTGTATTCTACCAGTGAGATGTCACAGAGTTATTTTAGTCAGATCTCTTCAACAACATAAGGGAAAATGTCCAGTTGACCCAGGCAAACTTTTTCTAAAGGAAAAAAATTATACATTTAAACATTATTATATTTTTAAACTTTATTTTCTGCACACTGACTTCTTTCTGACACATTCTAATTTTTCTTAAGGCTCTGTAAACATATGATGTGCTAAAGTAGAAAAGTGTTGTGGTTAGCATCATTATTTGGATCGTGATTGTTGTTAATAAGTGACAAAATCCTATTCAAACTGGCTCATATAATAGACAGGTGTAGGCCCAGGCATATCTTCAGGCATGACTGAATCCACATAGTCCAGCAATGTCAGCAGGAGTTTGTCTCTCTCCATCTCTTAGCTCTCCTTTCCTCTGTTCTCAACTGGGTTCTCCTTTAATGGTGACAAAGAAGCTCTAGGTTTATGTTTTATCAATCTAAATATCCAAGAGGAAAAAGAGAGCTTCTCTTTCCTAATAGTTTCTGCTAAAGTCCCAGGATTGCCTCTCATTGGCTGAACTTGCGTCACATACCCATTCATAAACCAATCACTGGGATTCTAGTTGTCCAAGCCCAGCCCTGAGTCAGGAAAATGAGATCAGCCCTATTGGAAACACAGAGAATAAAAGCAAAGAAGGAGTGGGTGGTAAAAGAAAATCCCCAAAAGAAAATCAGGTGATTTACTAGCAAAAATGGTAAATGGGTGGTAGGAAGACTAGAAAGACAGATGCCATCATATCCAGCTGTCTAAAATGAGGTTGACTATGGCCACATCTGATGGGCTGTCAGAAAGAAAGTGATTAAGCCTTTTGCCACTATGGATGCTACACATGTGCTTATGATAACAGATGAGACCCAGCGTCAGTGAGCAGCTGCAGGAAAGAAGCCAGCAGGGCTAGGAGTGGAAGCCAAGCAGCAATCTATCTTACAGCCTAAGAGTTCCCCCAAGCTGGTTTTACTACATGAGATGCCCAGACTGACTCAGGCACTTTTCAAGTTGCAAAACTTGCTCTCAGACTCAGCAGATATATTTGAAACCATTTTATAGCCAACAGTTAAACAGGAGGAAATTAAGGGATAAAAAATCAAGGATACAGCTTCATGCATAAAACTCAGCCATACAATTAGCAGAGCTCACATTAATCACACATCAGTTAGGCCTCAGTGGTTTGATAGTTATTTGTTGGCAAAAATTATCCCATCCTGATAGACAAAGAGGGTTGATGTAAGTCTAACGGAAAGACTTAAATGTAGGGCTCCTATCATTAATTAATCAAGTAATCACTCTTTGTGGTATTTGTGTGCTATTTGGTAATGAGTTTTCTTCGTGTTTCTCCTCCTTTAGTTTAGCTCTTTATTATACCCAATATTCCTTTATCTAGACGTTCCCATGGAAGATGAGGTGTGTTTTTAATAATAATAAGACCCTTTTATTTGTAGATCACTTTGTACTTTATAAAATGGTTCACTAGGGTCTTCCAGCAGACTTTGGAGATAAGCAGGACAAATGTTTTTCTCCAAAGTAACTACTGGAGTGTCTGGCATGGAGTAAGACACAAATTACTGCCAGCAGAACCCGATGCTCTTGTAGGGTGGTCAGGAGTCTTCCTGTAATGGGGGAGCATGTAAGACTTTGAATCTGGGGTAAGGCACAGAGGGAGCCTCCTAGTCAGAACAGAACCACGGTCAGTATTTATCCCTCGGTCATAAATCAGCCATACATAACTGCAAAGGCATTAAATATACCTGGGCTTAAAGGGAAAGCTCCCCAGCTTAGGAACAATAATTCAATGGAGAAGGAAAAAAAGCAATAACATAGAAAACCCAAATAGACACATTTCATGAGATAATTAAAAATAAAAATTACTTTAATGGTGCTTCACATTTGTATTGTGGTTTAGAATTCTTCACATCCCCTTGAAATACATTATCCTATTTAACAATGAATCTATATAGCCTAGAGGTACCAGCATCTTTATGACTTCAAAAAAGATTGTAGAAAAGAAGCAAGGTCTTACATTGCTAAAACACCTTCCATATTTTTTTTTCATATTTTCAGCTCTGAAAATACAGTTAATGGTTCAGAAAGTGGTTCTCTGCTTTAATTAGAAAAATATTGGTTCTTTGAATGAATACTGGTTAGCTTTTTGCATGACTCTTAACATCCACTCTTGGAACTACTCCTTAATAATGATAGTTATAAAAGCAAATATAGCTGAATTCACTGTAATTCATTCATTCATATAGTCTACACAATTTTTCATGGACCCCATGCCAAGTTCTACAGTGAGACATCAGATGTAAAGATGAAAAGTGACAGTTATAACCTCAATGGCTGGACATGCAAGCCAAACATTACAGCAGCAGCAGTAACAACAACAACAAAAATAACAGCAGATATTTTTGAGCACTTACTGTAGGCCAGTCACAGTGCCAATTATTTTCCTGTATTACCTTTTTCAATCCTTAACGTAACCAGTGAAGTAGGTATTATTATTAGTGCCATTTTACACAAGAGGAACTGAGGATCAAAGTGGGTAATTAACTTGCTCAAGTTCACACAGTCAGCTGGAGGCGGAGCTGGGATCCAAGCTCAGACAGTTGACTCCACATACATGCTATTAAGTCCACACCTTGAATACATTGGTCATGGCGTGGGTCAAATTCAGTGGTCACACAAGGAAAGAAGCAACAAAATGTCCATGAAGGAATTAGTTGAAGGAGACAGACAGAACATTTGAGCTGAGACCTAATGAATGGGTAGAAGTTTTCCAGGCCCACTAGCTTAGAAAGAGCATTGCAAGCGAAGAAAACAGCATGACCAAAGCTCAAAGGCAGGTGGAAGCCTGGTGCATTCTGAGACACACAACTAGATCAGAGTGGCTTGGGCATGAAGTAGGGAACAGGGAGCAGCAGGAGATGAGGCCAGCGAGGAAGTAAGGCTATGGATACCATGACTGCATGATATAAGGTACTTATGTCATCATCTTCATGTGTAAACCAAATTTGTAATCTAATTTTATCTGGAAGTTAATAGCTCTCACTGCCTGAGGTATGAACTTGACTTTAGTTTGCTGGGATGTCGTCTCCTTGATGAACTGGCTAATTGTAATATTACTGCTTAATGTCAAAGTTCTCTCACATAAAGACTTTAATATCATGTTTATTTTGCTCTTGTTTTCAATCCTGAGGGAGATTTAAAATGTCACAAATTATCTATGGAATCTAAGCTAATCAGTTTAGATTTATGCATCTGAATGCATCAAAATGTATCCTTCTTTAAATAATCACAAATGTGCATAAATATAATCAATTTTAAAAGACTGTAGGAAAATATACCAATTTAAGAATTGCCTTTAAGTACAGAAAGATTTTCTATATTTTCAAGCTTTTCCATTATGAATATTATTAATGCTTAAAATACAGAAAAAAAATAATTCTAGAATAGAAAGTAGGCATTTTAAAAGTCAAATTATTGCACATAGTTCAAAAGTCAAATTTTGCCAAAGGACTTATAATGAAAACAACAGTTTGCCTTTCACTCCCACCTTCAGTCTTTCCCAAATTAAACCCGCTAACTCTTTAACATGTTTATCCTATAGTTACATAGAAGTGCTGTAGTTCTTCGGTGGTTCTGTGGTAGGTATGCTTTTACACATGATTTATCTCATTTATATCACCATTCCCCTGTCCTCCCCAACTTCCAAATACAGTTATAACACTATATGCAGTTCTTCGATTGTTTGTTTACCTTTGAAAGTTTAAGTAATAAACATACACTATCACTTCTTATTCTGCCAAACATAGACAGTCTCTCTTAATATCCCAATGGATAAAAAGGGAACATGGGTGCTCCTGGCCTAAGATTTTTCCAGGCCTACTAGTGTGGAAAGAGCATTGCAAGCAAAGAAAACAGCGTGGCCAAAGCACAAAGGCACAACCTCCATCCTGAGCATTCCAATCTTAGAGCATTCGAGTTGATAGCATTTACATTTGGTTCTGTAACTATAATAAAATTAGTGGTGCTTTATCAGTTCATTCTAAAATCTGATAACTAATAACAGCATTAATATTATTATGACTATGTAAATGTTATTCATGGAGGAGTCGAGTAGTATTCTGCGTATACTTTCTTCTTATACATGTTTTTATTTCTCCTTATTCTAACCCTATTTTTAGCTTTCCATCATATCAGGTATTCTAAGATGTCCCCCCCTTTTTAGGAGACCTCGCTCCCAAGGTTCTCCATCCCTCTGCTTCAACCTGGATTGTTTGTTCTGTAGGTGTTGTAGACAATGTGACTGATTCTCCCACATTTTGTCAAAGATAACTAGACTGAGACCAGAGATCCATTCTAGCAAAGATTTTCCTGGACACCTTCACTAAAATTCCATCATGCTCCCCAAACACTGCCTAGCCGCTCTTCTGCTTTATCTTACTAGCACAGATCACTCATACAGTATACCAATATTTTACATACCTTATTTATTGTCTGCTTCCCTGAATCTAAGCTCCATAAAAGTGGAAAGTTTGATCTGTTTTATTTTCTGCTTTATCCCCAGTACTTAGAACAGCATCTTGTGCAAAGTAGACATTGAATAGAAGAATCAAACTACTCTATATTCTTTGCTAAAGACTTCCAAGATTGGGCAGCACTAGGCCACTTTGGGCCAATGAGATGTGAAGAGAGACTTTCTGGGAAGCAGAAGCCAGTCTCTCTCCCGCTGGATATAAACAAAAAAGCATGCCTTGGGTTGCTTCTGGAAGTCATCTTCTGATCAGGAGTAAAAGTGACCTTAGGAGAAGCCAACACCAGGGATGGCAGAGCAGGAAGACAGTGAGACAGTGAAAGTCTGGATCTTTGAACCAATAAATCAACCTAGAATCCCTCCCTACTTTTGTTTTTGTTATGCCCACTTGAGTTTCACTGGGCACCTGTCATCTGAAGTAATCCCTTCATTGTTGGTTTTTTGTTTTTGTTTTTGTTTGTTTTTGTTTTTGAGTCAGGGTCTCACTCTGCTGCCCAGGCTGTAGTGCAGTGGCACAATCCCAGCTCTCTGCAGGCCTCAACATCTGGGGCTCAGGCGATCCTTTCATCTCAGCCTTCCAAGTAAATGGGACTACAGGTGCACTACCACCATGCCCGGCTAAATTTTTGATTTTTCACAGAGATGAAGTCTCATTATGTTGCCCAGGTTGGTCTCAAACTCCTGGGCTCAAGCAATCTTCCCGCCTCAGCCTCCCAAAGAGCTGGGATTACAGGCATCAGTCACGGCGCTTGGCCCTGCCCCCTTCTTTACCTTCCTGAGCATGAATCCAGGGTCTTCCTCTTGTGGTTTACTCCCTGCTTTCACTAGAACACATGCTGAATAATGTCCTAAGAAATCTATAATGGAAATATTTATGAATCCTTGAATGTCTTAAAATGTTTTAATTTATTTCTTATACTTGATGAGTCGGTAGGTATAAGATTCTAGGTTGAATATCGTAGTGTCTTGAAGTTTTGAAAGCATCACTCATATTGGCTTTTACTATTCATTGTTACTGATGGAATATTTGGGTGGTCTACTTTTATTCTGGGGAATAAATAGCCACATTTGTCGAATAAAAACACAGCATACCTGATTAAATTCACTTTCAGACAAACAATGAAATATTGAGGACATGCTTACTCTAAAAAAATGATTCATTGTATGAACTTCAGATTTAACTGGTGTCTTGTATTTTATCTGTCAACCCCATAGGAAGGCTTTTAGCATATTATCTTTATCCTTATGTTCTGAAATTTCATTGTTTCTAGTTGTGGGGGTTTTTTTAATTTATTTTTTTAAAGTTCATTATATTAATACTAACTGAGTCCCAATAAAGAAGGTGTGGTTCTTGTTGACGTGTTTAACTGGTGAGTCACCCTTGCCTGCAGGCCCAAGCCCTCTGTCTGCTTGGGTTTAAGGAACTAGAGTAAGAAAAAAAAATGTAAAATGTCTCATCAGCCCTAGAGTTTGAAAATCTTTAGAGAAAATAATTGTCACAGCAGAGGCATAGGGAGACTGTAGTCTACTCCATATAGGACCTTGTAGACTAGTGGAATTTTCTGGTTTCAAACCTGGCCACCCACCCCGCAATTTAAACAAGTATCAGTGAACAGCCTCGGAAAAAGGCCATGGGTTCAGGCTAAAGAGCCTTGTTTTGTAAGTGTATTTGCTGGACACATTCCATCCCAAATTTGCCATGTAATTGCCCTACTGTGAACCTAGAGTAGAGATCTGCTATTTCTAAAGAAGAAGCTGATTTGCTTGTGAGATACATATTTCCTGGGCTTATCTTTGAGTGAACTAGCCAGAAAGTAAGTGATAAGGCAGAGAGATAAGAAGTAATCACTTCAGAAAGTAGTGGTAAAATCAGGCAAGGTAAAAATGGGTCAAAGAAATTAGGAGGAGAGCTGCAGAGTCAGAAGAAAAAGGAGTTGTTTGGGGAGTTTTTTTTTTCCTTAATGACTTCAGAATCCTTAGCTCAGCAAGACCTTGGAAATAATCTAATCCAGCCCATTGTTTTACCAGCGACAATACTAAGCCTAGGAGTGTGAAAAAGACTTGCCCAGAGTCATGGAAGCAGACAAGACCAGTTCCCCTGACTCCCAGTCCAGTGTTTATTCCACTCCATTGCTGCTGCTGTTTGGGACCTATTGCACAACAGCCTATTTAATCATCTTGACAGCCTCCGAGAATGATAAACCTTCTCTGCAATGATCTGACTCAGCTCAGGGTAGCAGCTTCACCAAATGTCCCATTAAAAGGCAGTCAGTTCCAGGGGAGGATTTCAGTTCCCCTAACCAAAAATATTGCCTGTACCCTCCTGCCTAAGTGCCTATAATTATACCTTGAAAATGTCTGTTGAAAAGCAAATGACTACTTTTAACATTTTGCCTGGATCTTCATAAAGGCTCCTTAACAAAGAAGAGTTTGATGGTATGTGACACGGGACAAATGCATGTTGATTGGACAGGGGTAGAATGATCAGACAATGGAGTCTGAAATGTATTAGGACCCATCAGGGACAAATGGCAGCAGGTGCCTACTTCACCATCATTATTTCATATAAGAACAAAGCAACAGATTGCTTTGTGCTCTAATCATTTTCTTGTCATCAGACTTCACTCTTGGTGTCTGATGTCACAGTAAGATATTTTAGTAGACCCACTTTCCTTGATTACTTGAATAATTCACATTTTGTATCTGAATATGGGGTGTTTTCAGCAGAACAAAGTTCCTTTAAATGGCAATTTTGATTTTAGCATTAGAATTGCTATGTCCGAAGCCAAACTTGAAAATATTATTTGTCATTCGCGAAGGTCATTTGCCTTCTTTTATCTGTGGCCAAAAGTTAAGGAAAGACAATGTTTAAAAGGTATCTATAGAGGTGATTTTAACCAGAGTGGGTATACCAAAGTGATGGAAACCAGGGTAGATTGCTAAGCTCTATTAAGAAGTGAAAGCAGGTGAAAAAGTGGTAGAGATTAAAGTAGACACCTTTTAAGAAGCTTGACTATGACCAAAAAGAGGAAATATGTTATGAAATGTCAGATGGATATTGGTTGGTTAGTTGGTTGACTGGTTTTTAAAGATAAAAGAGACTTGAATATTTCTTTTCCTTTTTCCGAGTCAGGGTCTCACTCTGTCACTCAAACTGGAGTGCAGTGGCACGATCACAGCTCACTGCAACTTCAAACTCCTGGGTTTCAGCGATCCTCTCATCTCAGCCTCTAGAGCAGCCAGGATTACAGGCACATGCCACCACAACCTGCTAATATTTTTTATTTTTTTTATTTTTTTGTAGAGATGAGCTGAGCTGATATTTCTATTAGCTTGGGGGAATGAATCAGGACCTCAGTTTCCCTTACCTGCATATTGCTGGCATACTAATTCCACTGTAAACAAAGAGTATGTCCAAAGTCACTTGGCCAATTGGCTAAAGTACCAGAATTAAAATTTGGGTACTCCTTACCTTCTTGGGCCCATGATGTCTCTCCAATTTGCAAATACTCTTGGTTTTTGGTGGGCCATAAGAGGATACAGGTGGTCATTACTGTGCAAAAACACTTGGAAAGAGCTGTAAAGTCCTTTGGAGTATGACAGGAATAAGGAAAGCAAACACTTTCCATACGCTAGACACTAGAGTAAGCACTTTACTGATAATAAGCTATTTGACCTTCACAGCAACTATATGAAATAAGTAAAGTTATTATCTTTCTTTCATAGATAAAGAAATTGAGGATCAAAGAGATTAAGCAACTTACCCAAGATCATACAGTTAGCAGGGACCAAAACAAAGAGACTTATCCACGAGATTATACTATCTCATGGGAATGCAGACAAATACTGATTTAGTATCACTAATTAATAATGTCTTAAATTGTCATGTTATTTTTCCTAGGCACAGTCATATCTATTTATTGCCCTATTTTATATTATTTTACTTTCAGAACAAGTTTGTGAAACAAGTAAGGCAGAGAACGCCATCTCCATCTGAGAATAAAGAAACTGAAACATTCTTTCCCTCCCTCTCCCTTTCACTCTCTCTCTCTCTCTCTCTCTCTCTCTCTCTCTCTCTCTCTGTCACACACACACACACATAACCATTAGGGAGGGCAGTAACAGAGCCTGGGCCAACTCAGTGGCCAAATTTTCTGTAGATCTAAGGATCTTTAAGGGGAGAGATTCAATCTTCTGCTGTTTTTAGCAAGTAACACTCAGTATCCAGGGCTGAGAAAATAAACCCATTCCATCAAAATGCCAAAACATAGGCCCTCAAGCTGCTTTGTCAGAGGTCCAGGCGTGAAGATTCATAAGTAATAACCAAGAAAACTATTTTCAAGTGGAACAAGCTCTTAAAAAAAAATAAATGAAGCAGGTCTTGACTGCTACTGGACTTCTTTCCTTTTCAAAATGACCTACAGTGAATGTCTTTAAATCATAGAGCTCTTTGGCAAAAGAGTAAACACAAGTAGGTCCCACATACTCTTAACACATTCACTGACTATTTGAAAAATCAATATCCATCAGGTAAGGAAAGAAACCACTAGTGTGAAATGGAAGGGTCAGCCCAGGTATGATTTGTTGGCAATTTAGTGGCAAGAGCTGTGTGTATTCATTTTTTTACCCCTAATACCTAGCACAATGTCTGGCATGTAGTGAGTGCCCAATAAATTTATTTAATGATTAATGAACATTATCCAGGATATCACAATGGCCATGTCTGCCACCTGTGCTCCAGTCCTCAAAACCAATGATTATGCTATAAAACCTACTTAGTTGGACAGAAGGAAAACTGAAATGACATCAAACAACTCTGGGCCAAAATTCTCAGGGAATTCCCTCAACTTGTAACTTTTTAAATGTTTAACACATGTTGTAATATCCTGATTTTAAGAGGCAATTCTGGTATTGGTGGGTAAGTTTCTAGACCTACAAAATCCTTTTATCCTAATGTAGAAGAATAGTAGTATCCGATAGCATTATAGAACCATATTTTTAGTGTAACATGTTTAATTGGTAGCTTTTATTTGGACTTTCAATCTTAGGTGGCAGAAGGAGGCCTTTTCCTGCAGATGTCCCAGCTTCAGATTAAGGAACTCCTTCTTAACAGCCTTTCCATTTAGTCTTACCTTCCACTATGTGTTCCCACCCACCCTACCCTGCTCTGCTTCTCCTGTTTCTTTCTTTCTTTCTTTCTTTTTTTAGTTGGAGTTTTACTGCCACCCAGGCTGGAGTGCAGTGGCCCACTCATGGCCACTACAGCCTCAACCTGCTGGGTTCAGGCGATCCTTCCTCCTCAGCCTTTCAAGCAGCTGGAACAACAGGCATGCACCACACCTGGCTGATTTTTTGATTTATTGAAGAGATGGTGACTCGCTAAGTTGCCCAGGCTGTTCTCAAATCCGTAGGCTCAGACAATCCTCTCGCCTCAGCCTTCCAAAGTGCTGGTATTACAGGCGTGAGCCACCATACCCAGTTGCTTCTCTTGTTTCTTGAATCTCAGTGAATGGCACCACCATCTACCCAGTTATTCAAATGTGACACTCTGGAATCATGGTCCCTCACTAGATATGTTCCCTCACTCCCACAGCACACACCTACATTCACACACACACACACACACACACACACACACACACACACACATACAAGTCTAATAGGCTACAAGTACCAATGATTCCACCCTGGCTACTGCTTTAGTTCAGGACTTTATCTTTCTGGACTATTGAAAAACATTTCTGAGTTCCAGAGAGAAGAGGTACATGCACTAAGTCTTGCCCTCCCATGCATCTAAAACTTACCTGAAACTATAAGTTAGCAAGTGTTTGCAGGTGCATACAACACTGAGGTGATGAGACTCTAGATGTGGATAAACTCTCCAAAAGGAGGTACGGTCATGTTCAGGACCTTGGAGAGAACCTGCAGAGGCAGCAGATTGAGAGCAGCACAAAGCAGACAAGTGCTGTGTCATGACTAGGATTGTAAATAGTGCCAAATTCTGGAGAGAAGTTAGGCTGGATAGTCTAGTCACACAGGTTTTCTTTGTGATCCTTGGATGCGTCAAATCCATTCCTGCCTCAGGTTTTTCCCCAGGTCTTTCCTCTGACTGCAAACCTCTACCCCCTCATATCTTTGCATTGCTGTCTGCTTGGCACCATTCAGGTTGTCACCCCAATGACTCTGCAGAGAAGACTTCCTTCAATCATATTATCCCATTTTGCTCTCTCCATAACAGCTATCACCATTTGAAACCATCTTGTTTATTCTTTCCTTTACTTGACTATTGTCTTCCTGGCCTCCTCAGAGGGTAACCTCCATGAAAGGAGAGGCTATGTCTGTGTGATTCACTGTGTTATCTTTAGTGTTTAAAACCAAATCTGACACCTAGAAGGTACTCACTAAATATATGACAAATAAGTAAATGAAATATGACAAGAAAAGAGAACAGAAAATGAGACTTGAAGTTTAAGAACTTTTGAGGACCTTGAACTGAAGAGTTTGAGATAATACCAGACACTTATTTTGGGGCTTGAAGAAACATGATTGAAGATGCCATTTATACATATGTGTCAGTGTGATCCACGTATAAATGAGCATCTAACACACCCATCAGAAGGCCCTGTCAATACTATATTTTAATTTGTAGAATAATTAATAGACTTTAAACTAATAGAAACTAGGCAAAGGCAGTCTCTGATTTAGATTGCCTCAGAAGCTACTGTTCCCCCATTTATTCTAGTACAGGATTTTTTGAATTTGTTCAATGCTATCAAGTAGAGGCTGACTAAGCAAATAATTGGGTGATTGTCTGACCATACTACAGAGGTCAGTGAGCAAGAAACACTGCCCTTGGGGCCCTCACTTGGAGTTTTCTTAGGAAATGAGAAAGTTCAAGGTTGGAAGGTTTGGATACTACTGTCTTTGACCATGAAGAACACACACCAGGGTGGTGGGGCAAATTGTCTGCCTAGGAGTTTAATCTAGAAAATATATTAAGTTTGGCCCACACAGTGGTTTTACATTTTTTAAATTGGTTCACCAACATTTTAAAAATTGGGATATTTCACACAAAATAAAGACTTTCAGCATTTCTTGAAAATTCAGAAGTTCTATAAATATTGACCCTTGAATTTTCACATGACAATAATCACCTGACATGAAGTAGCAACTGCTTCCTTTAAATAAGTCTTGTGGTCTCAAGGCTGTCACAGTCCCCTGCACTCCACCTGTGTAACACTCAGCCTGTTTCACTTTCTCACAGTAACTGTGTGGCCCCTGAATGCACTTGAGTTTGAGGTGCCCTATTATGAAATATAATGATCAGATGATTCTAAGATTTGGGGACATGGTAATGATTAGGAGGATAAAGTATGCCTAAGGAATCCCAGTGTTCATTTTCCCAATAAAGCAACGAGTCTGCAGTTCATTGCAACAGGCATGAAACTTATAATTAGGTGTATTATAAAGATACTTGTGAGGATATTATACACTATTTTACTTATCTGTGCAGAAAAGGAGTGTTGTGTGTATATGTGCACACATGCATACATATGTGAACATAGTAAGTGCTCAATAAATATTGATTGAATTAATTAATGTGAAGAGTAAGAGTGTTCACCAAAATCCTAAAACCTAAAAATTTTAAGAATGACTGCAATAAACCTTACAGCTTCTGAATCCAATGTACTTCTCTTTTTTCCCTCATTTGAACCTAATACTGAGAATAAAGAAGAAATTTAATTAAAGTCCATTAATAAATTTTTTTAAAATTTGCTAGGTGTGGTGGTGCATGCCTGTAATTCCAGCTACTTGGAAGGCTGAGGTGGAAGGATCACCTGAGCCCAGCAGGTCAAGGCTGTGGTGGCTGTGAGCATGACCACTGCACTCCAATCTGGGTGACAGAGTGAGACTCCAACTCAAAATAAAATAAAATAAAATCCATTAATAATTATAAGTAAAAGTTGATTAATCAAACATCAACTGGTCAATTTACATTAGTATGATGTAATCTGTAGTGCATTCATTACACGAATGAAGCCAGGACTTCTTGATTCGGACATATGGGTTCTGGTCCTGGCTCCGCCACTAACTGGCTGTGATTCTATGAGCAAGTCATTTTGCTCTCTGATCCAAAGTTTGTTTATCTGTAATATTATATGATCTTCAGGACTTCTCTTCACTTTATGGTCTCTGTTTCTGTGAAAAACAAAGACACATGAGAGGCAAATGACTGGAAACTCAGAGCCATTAGAGTCTATCAAGGAAAGACCAAGAAGAGATTTTTTTTCCTTAATAATTAAGGCAAGAAGGCCTCGAAAAGCATGGGCAGCAATCCATGGAGGGCCAAGAGAGGAACATGAACTCATTAGCAGGATGTTGAGTAAAACTCAGAGAGGAAGAGAAGGGGATGGGGAGGGACTCCAACTGAAAACAGAATTATAAAAAAAGAATGTAAACGTGCTGCTAATTAGATGATTTAGAAACTGAACAACTGAATGTAATTCTTGCTGAAGAAATATGAAAACGGCCAGGGGATACATAATAGTAGCAAGAATATATGCTAACAGACAAAAATAGGATCCCCAAGTAACTTAGGACAATGAACTCCATGCAAGCTAATAGGTGTGAGGTAGAAAACAGCACTTGAATCCCAATCCATGCCCGCTGATTTTTAAAATATATAAAGGAAGCACATACTAAGTGCCCAAAACATATTTTTTTGGATTAAATTATATTTATAAAAGCTCAGGTGTACGTCATTATTTTAAAATTCCAGCTTGAAAATTTTTTAAAATGACAAACCTCAGAGTAATTATTTATCTTTACAAAAGGATCCACTGCAAGTATATTTTTTTAAAAATATTTTGCCCTTAAAATATAAAATTAGCTGGGTGTGGTGGCTCACACCTGTAATCCCAGCACTTTGGGAGGTGGAGGTGAGAGGACTGCCTGAGCCCAAGGGTTTGAGACCAACCTGGGCAACTTGGCAAGACCTCGTCTCTACAATAAATGAAAAAATTAGCCAGGTGTGGTGGCACACACTTGTAGTTCCAGCTTCTTAAAAGACTGAGACAGAAGGATCACCTGGGCCCAGCAGTTTGAGGCTGCGTGGTCATGAACATGCCACTGCATTCCAGCCTGGGTGACAAAGTGAGACTCCAACTCAATAATAAAAATAAAATATATATATATATATAATTATAATTAAAAGAATTCTATTTACAAAAATTTCTCATTGACAAACAGACGTACACAAGATGGAGTTCAGAATCCATGCTTTATGTAGCTTTGCATCTATATTAAGACCCCTACATACGAACAAGTTCTGTTCTAAGAGAGCGTTTTTAAGTCCTGTTTGTTCGGTAAGTCCAACAAAGTTAGCCTAGGTAACTAACACCATTGGCTATATAGTACTGTACTATACTAGGTTTATAATACTTTTCACACAAATAATACATAAAAAACAAACTGTACACTAAAGTACACAAAAGCACAACACTTGTAGAGGATGCACACACTTTACAATGTATGCCAGACACATGAACTAACTAGCGTGATTGGACATGGGAATGCACATTTGCAACTTGAAGGTTTGTATGTAGGGAACTTACTATATCTGGCCTAACACGCTATTAGGCACAGATGGATAGTTAAATAACTTTCAGTGAATGATACATGTTTTGGCTATCTATTGCTGCATCACAAACCATTCTAAATTAATGGCTTATGTCAGCAACCACTTTTTAATTTCTCACAGCTCCATAGGTTGATTAGCTCCATGGGAAGTTCTTCTGTGGTCTTCTTGGGTTTCTGCATGTACTTGCCATCAGATGAAAACTTGGCATAAAGTTATCTGGAAGCCTAACTGGGATGCTGGCTTGACTTTGCCTCTATCTTTCTCCTTGTCCCTCTCTACGTCAGCATTCTGTGTGGTTTTTCCAGACAGACTTCCTACATGTTGGCTTAGGGATCCCAAAAGTACAAAATCAGGAGCTGCCAGGGCTTAAGTCTTTGGCCCAGAGCTGGCACAATGCTATGTCTGCCATATTCCATTGGTTAAAGCAGATCACAGGGCCACAAGGCCAGCCCAGATTCGGTGGTGAGGGAGCCACAGAGGAATGTGTTAGCGGAGGCTCACTGAGGCATGTTTGAGACTAACCACCTCTGTTTGTCTTCTTTTTGCATAGGACAGGAAGCAGGATTCAAGTTATGCAGCCACAAATGTGGGCCACTCTTTTGTCAAAGGAAGAATGACCCAGAGGCAGGACCCAGATCCCAGAGGGTGAGACCAACAGCTAAGGAGAAACACTTTTAAAACAAAAGTGAGCCTTCATCAGGGAATATCCCTTGCCTCAAGTCAGAAAGATCAGAACATGTGTCAGGCTGGATTTCAGAATTGCTAGGAATCAGTAACCGATCATGCCCCCTTTTCCTCTTTGTGAACAAGTGAGTCTACTGTAGTTTTCTTGTCCCTTTTTCACCACTAGATGTTGGTGAGTGGGGGGCAGATACTTGTCCTTCTCCTTTCTTGGTCCTTGCACCTGAGGGACTTCCTCCTAGAAGCCCCATCCTTGCTGTGACCTGATTTAGTGTGCAACGTCCTAGACTTCAAGCTGATGCCATACTGGAAAGAAATTTTCAAGGATGAGTTTTTGTTGTTGTTGTTGGTGGTGGTGGTGTTGTTTTTCCTACATGAAGGATAGAAATCATAAACAGCCAGAGGGCAGTAGCAAGTCTCCAAAGATGGCTCCCAATCAGCCACACCTCCCTGTATTACACCTTTGTATGGACTTTTTCATTGAAGCTGAGCTGACACAGTGCCAACTAGAGACCTAAGCATTATAAAGCCTGGCAACTTCCACTTTTTCATTTTTGGAGATCCTGAGCCTTCATGTAAGAAGTCTGGCTACGTTTCTAAAAAGATCAAATTGAGAGATGATATGGAGAGGCCACATGGAAAGGTCCTGAGACTACAGGAAGAGGAAAAGAGGTCCTGCTGTCCCAGCATCCCAACCAAGCCTCCGTCTGACTACTTTATCATGAGAAAACCCAAGAGAGACCAGCAAAAGAACTGCCCAGCTGAGCCCAGTCAACTCACAGAAATATGAATGATAATAAAATGGTTGTTTTTCGCCACTACATTTTAGTATGGTTTACCAATGCAGCTACAGATAACTAAAATAGCATCAATGAATGAATATGGGCAATGTATGTTATTTGAGGAAGTCATATTTTCATATACTATCCAAAAGTTCTTTTCTCTATGCAAGAAATATTTAAGCCTCTTCTTTAGTCGGCACATCCTTCTCATGGAGGGAAAATGATGTTTCTTCTGCTGCACTTATATGTTCTTTCCTGGAGAATCAAGCTTAGGCTTAGATCTAAGAAAAGGTACTTAGTTGAGGTCAGGTGTGGTAGCTTAAGCCTGTAATCCCAGCACTTTGGGAGGTCGAAGTGAGAGGATTGCCTGAGCTCAGGGGTTCAAGACCAGCCTGGGCAACTTGGTAAGATCTTGTCTCTATAATAAATCAAAAAATAAGCCAGGCATGGTAGCACATGCCTATAGTTCCAGCTACTTGGAAGGCTGAGGCAGAAGGATCACTAAGCCCAGCTGGTTGAGGCTGCGGTGGCTATGAGCATGCCACTGCACTCCAGCCTGGGCAACAGAGTGAGACTTCAACCCAAAAAGAAAAAAAAAAGAAAGAAAAAATTGAAAGTTGAAAGCTGAAAGCCTTCACACCTTTGGCTCCAGCTTCCTAGGGCCTTATAGGAAGTGGTTGTGATACAATAGCAGCAGAAAGTCATTGCAGTTCTTGGGGGCACAGAGACATGATAAAAAATGGTGTTTGGGAAGGTCCATTTGGCAGCAGAGTCCTGATGGATTGCAGGAGCATGATGCAAGCTGACCTGAGTCCAAACTGGGGTAGATGGAAAAGGAGAGATAGAACTTGATTAACTATAGAAAATAAAAGAGAAAGGACTGAAGATTTCTGAAACTGGGAGAATAATGATATAATTAACATTAAAAAATGTAAGAATGAAGAAAATGTGAGACACTTGGAAGAGGAGTTGTGTATGGGGAGAATAGATTTACCCAGATTTGGATTTACTCCTTTGGACAAGACGACAACTTAACATAACTATTTTATAGGCAATCAGTGGTAAATAACAGGATGAGTAAGAGGCAGGAAGGTAGAGATTCAGGATCCAATTATATATTCCTGTGCTTGTCCCAACCAGGCTCGGTTTTGCCCATTAGCCTGTGAACAACACAATCCAGTCCACCCATGATAAATGTCTGGATCTGAGGGATTTGGAAAGATCTGTCTGGTCACTCTGCTTCCTAGGAAGATCCTAATATTTCTGTGACTAAGTTGGTGAATTCGACACCCAAAACAGATTATTTTTCAACTATCCCTCATTGAAAATTAACTTCAAAATAGTACTATTTCATTCTTATTATTTAAATAGACACTGTTTACAGTAGTGAACTTCGTGAACTCTCACTAAGTTCATGTGGCTCAGTGGCCTTCAAGCTTTCTTTGAGAGAAACCCATGTCTCCAACACTTGTGGTACCCGATACACCTAGATTGAAGCCATAAATTAAAAATAAACAATGTTTGCGAAGATGATGAAACAGAGTTTGAATTACTTTAGTTCTGTCATTCTATGACTACTGTTTTATTTGTGTTTAAAACGTTAAAAAAATGAAACAGAGTGGTTGAAGTGACCATTGAAAATCATCCTCAAGTGAATCTGAAATCCAGATTATCTCTGTAATCTGGCAGCTTCCACTTTTTCATTTTTGGAGATCTTAAACCAAAGTGTGTAGCTGAGTCTTCAATATGTTAGGGATCAACTGTAGCATATATATATATGTATACACACACACACATATATGTATGTGTGTATATATATATACACATATGTGTGTATATATATATATATCATTAAATCTCAACAGTAATGCAGTCATTGTTTAGTACTTAGATAACCAAATATTTTAGGTAAGAGTATTTTATTGCTATTTTGGCACATGGTAATAATAAAAAAGACCCACTGTTCCAGTTGGTTTATTAATTTTTTAAATTTTCTATAGAAGGCCAGGTGCAGTGGCTCACACCTGTAATTCCAGCACTTTGGGAGGCCAAAGCAGGAGAATGCTTAAGCCCAGGAGCTTGAGACCAGCCTGGGCAACACAGCAAAACCTCATCTCTACAAAAAATAGAAAAATAAAAAAAAATCAGGTGTGGTTGTGTGTACCTGTAGTCTCAGCTACGCAGGAGGCTGAGATGAAAGGATCACCTGAGTCCAGGAGGTCAAGGCTATGGTGAGCTGTGATGGTACCACTGCACTCCAGCCTGGGTGACAGAGTGAGACCCTGACTCAAAAAATAATAATAATTCAAATTTGCTACAGAAAATGCACCCAAGTTATTACCTACACCCAGGATGAGTCATGCCGGATGTGACCTGATCTTGAAAAACAACACATAATGATATGGCACTAAACTGCCTCAGTTTCCCCAGTGTGGATAAACCAGAATGAAGAGATGCAGATTGGAGCAAGTCTCCTACATAGATTGTACAACACACATAAGACTTTTATCTGCCTTTAAGATTAAATACTAAGTATTTAAGCCTACCCCAGATATTCTCTTTGTTGTGTAATAATCCAAATAAGAAGAGCTACCATTTTTACTGCTTCTTCTGTGCCATGTTCTGTGATAGGCAATCTCATTCAATCCTCACAACAATCCTATGCAATACTTTTATCTCCCCCATTTAACAGATGAGATAACTGAGCTCAGAGAAATCGAATAATCCCAGCACTTTGGGTCTAGTAAATGAGTGGCTACATGGAACAGATGGCTGTTACCAATATCTGCCTTCTCTCTCGCCTTGGCACACTGCTGGACTATGTTCACTGCCCTCTTGCATCTAGATGGGGCCTTGTGACTAGTTCTAGCAAATGGAAGGAAGGAAGGAGTGATGTATGCCACTTTCAGTCCTGGCTCCTGAAAGTCCCACAAGATTCTCTGCGCTTTTTCTCCATCCTTGTCTGCTGGCTAAATGCAGAGGATATGGTGGAAGACTTAGAGGAGACATTAGATGAAATAAGCCTGGGTCCTTGTATTCAGGGTTCTCCAGAGAAAGAGATTCCACAGAAGATACATACACAGAAATTTATTATAATGTATTACCTCACACAACTATGGAGGCCGAGGAGTCCCATATCCGCCCTCTGTAAGCAGGAGACCCAGGAAAGCTGGTGGTGTAGTTTGAAGGCCCAAGAGCTATAGAGTTGAAGGCAGGAGAATGTTGATGTCCCAACTTGAGCCTTCAAGCAGAAAGTCATCAAATCCTATCTTCCTCTATCCTATTGTTCTAGTCAAGTCCTCAGTATGTTAAGATGAGGCCCATCCATATTGGGGAGAGTGATCTTCTTAGTCTACTGTCTCAAACGCTAATCTCTTTGGCGAACAAGCTGACAGACACATCCAGAAATAATGTCCAGCCAGAGATCTGGGCATCCCGTGATCCAGACAAGTTGACGTATAAAATTAACTATCACATCCCTGAGTCCCTGAGTCTCTGCATGGATATGTGAGTATGATCAGGCTCAAACCAGTTTTCTGGAGGATGAGATACTATAGGTTACTCAGACAACCCACCACAGCTGAGCCATCTTAGATTATCGAGCTCCCAGCCAACTCTGCAGCTAATCGCAAATGAATGAGTCACCAAATATATAAAAATGGACTGTGACATGAAAAAGAAATACACCTTTATTGTGTTAAGTCATTGTGATTTTTATGTTGCTTATTATAGCTGTTATCCCATCTTGACACAGCGTTATGATTTGAAGTGAAGTCCATTGACTCTAAAAGTCTAAAGGGCAGATAGCATGATTAGTAATAGATCCTACCTCCT
The DNA here is from genome assembly GCA_963574415.1 of Tarsius wallacei. Classification (NCBI taxonomy): domain Eukaryota; kingdom Metazoa; phylum Chordata; class Mammalia; order Primates; family Tarsiidae; genus Tarsius; species Tarsius wallacei. Next base: position 23,571 of record CAUYQG010194438.1, read on the forward strand.
AGCCCAGATTGCCTAAGTTTCACCTGACTGTATAGAAAACTGTCCCTAAAATCCCAGCACACATGATCTCACCAATGGTACTAGACTTCAGAAAAACCCTCAGGAAAATATCTCTGTTTAGTAAGCTTTTGCTACATAACAAACCACCCCCAAACCAAGTAGCTTACATTTAAAAACAAAAACAGGCAATACAGAGACATTAATTTAGCTCACAAATTTGAAAATATGTAGCTTGGGCTTCGCTCAGTTAGGAGAGTCAGCCAACCTGGCCTAGACATGGCTAACATCAGCTGGGCTCAGGCATACATCTGTGAGCAGCTGCAGTGTTGGCTGGCCAAGCCAAGACGGCTCAGCTGGGACAGTTGGTCTCTGTTCTATGTGGTGTTTCTTCTTCCATCAGGCTAACTTGAGCTTGATCACCTATGGCAATAGCCACAGTTGCAAGAGCAGCAGGAGGACAGGCCCTGAAGCACAAACACTTTTCAAGCTATCCCTTGTGGCCAAAGCAAGGCACATGGCTATACCAAAGGGCAGTGTGGGAGATCATTATCAAGTGCATGGATATAGGAAGGTGGGAACAAATGGGACCATTACTATAATCAAGCTACCCTGATATTCCAAAATCACAAGTATGTCACAGACTCTGTAGCTCCCAAAGTCATTTCTTCCAGCCTCTGACTTCCAAACCTCCAGCAATCACATAGCAATAGAATCTGTAGGGCAGTAGCATCAGTTGGCTTTTTGGGGAGGATACTGGAAACCACACTTAGAACAAAACGAAGGATTCCTGTGTCTGGTTAGGCAGAACCTTGGAAACAGAGAGCTGTCTTCACCTGACAGAAGGATGGTGCTACAGTGAGAAATCTTCCTGCAAAAAATGAGTCATGAAAAGAAAAGTGCCAGGCTTCCCTCATACTCCTCAATGTGGCAAGGAGGATGTGACCAAAACCCTGATGAATATAATTGCTTCCCGAAAAGGGGGCGGGATCTAAGAGGGTGGCAGGAAAAATAAAGCTGCTCTGGAGCTGCTGCCCGACTTGTAACCCAATCTGCTCTCTGCTAAAGCTTCCCTCCTGCCTTGATTTCTGTGTCCAAAAGCTTTTCTTTGTGGCTTACTATTGTTTCTATAAAAATACCTTTCACTTGGCAACATCTTAGCTAAGAAAAGCAAATTATCTAACAAGAAAAACACAGCTTATCTGTTCTTTTAGTGTCTTAAGGCCAGAGAAACGATGAGTCGGTTTGAATTGTGCCCCCCGCCCCCACAGTCATATGTCAAAGCTGCAACCCCTTGTGCTTCAGGATGTGACCTTACTTGGAAATGGGGTTGTTGTGGATGTAATTTGCTACGATGAGGTCACAGTGGATGTGCACACAGAAAGAATGTCATATGATGATGAAGGCAGGGATTGGGCTGACACAACAGTAGCCAAGGAATATCAAAGATTGCCAGCAAACCACCAGAAACCAGGAGAGACCCATGGAGCAACCTTCAGAAGGAAGCCCCACCAACACCTTTATACCAGCTCTCTAGCCTCCCATACTGTGAGACAATACCTTCCAGTTGTTTAAGTCACTCGGTTGGGGGTACTTTGCTATGGCAGCCCTAGCAAACTAGCACATTTTGAACAACCATCTGTGTCTTGGGCCATTTCACACTCATCCGCATTTTTCCCGTCTTGCTCCAAGACTGTTGGCCCTAGTTCCAGATGAGAACACTGAGGCTGAGCCTGCCCGTGCCCAAGCCAGCATGGCCACAAGCCAGACGCAAGCCCAGATCTCCAGAGCCTGCCAGGCACTTTGTCTTTGCACAGTGTTGCTGTGTAAAGGTTGCTAGCAAAGGTTGGCGGCAGGGCAAAGGCTGGAGCTACAGTTCTAAAGGGAGCTACACCCCCATTGTGCAATAGATTGGCATCTGAAAGAATTAATTCTTAATCGATTCCTTATAAACTCAATGATATTTTAAGTGCTCTGGAGGAGTTTCCTATTTAAAAGAGCTCTGTGGGAGATCGTTTTGTAGAGCAGAGGGTCTTTTTGGATTGTGAATGATCACCTGTCTCCCTCCAAATTCATTTGCTTTGCAAGCATAATTTGTTTTCGTATGAGAGGTTTTTGTGAAAGTGCGCCTGCCTTCAGTTCTGCTCCTCTGCCGGCTGGCTGGCGGGGGCCCAGTGAATGCTTGCTGTTACCATTGTGGTTAATGATAGCAATGGAGGACGCCCACAAGGAACACTGCCTTTTAAATGCACGTGGTGTCTGGAGCAACTTCTTCCCATTTCAAGCAATTCTGAGCATCCTCAAAAACACTGCTTGGGTAGAAAGGGGAGAAAACATCATTTTGTTAAATGCCAACATTTAACTATTAATTACTCCCTATTACTGAGCTCTGTGTTAATTACCATCCCAGATACCTAGGTGTTTGTAAATTAGCAGGTGCTTTCTTTTTTTTTTCTGGGTCTGCCTTTAGGCTGTCCGTGCAGAAAGATTCCTCTGGTGATAGTGGTGGGTGCATGTGGCCCACTGGAGAGGTGACAGCTGTGGCTGAAATGACTAGAATCATAACTATTTTAATAACAGCCTCTATCTGGGGATGTAGTTTCCCAATGTTTAAGATTAGTTTTGAGGTTCTTTTCTGCAGTTGCTTTTATTATTGACTAATTGATTAGTTTCATAAGCATAAACTGAGCACCTATTAAGTGCCAGGCACCGTCCTCAGCCCAGGAGATGCAGAGGTAAAGAGAACTCCAGCTCTACCCCTCACATCCTCATCGTCTAATGGAAAGATGCACATGTTAATCAATAATCAAACCAAAGTGGTAAGTGACATAGTAGAAGAATGGGGAATGGTGTTTTGGGGGCACAGCTCCACTTTGCTGAAAATGGCAAAAACTGTTTCCCAGAGTTGGTGGCATTCTCATGAAATCTTGAAGGAGTATGCCAAATGCATGATTTGATAAAGGACATTTCTAGAAGAGAGAGCAGTGCACTCTGAGATGTAGCAATGAGAGCCTGGTGTTCAAAGACTGGCGGGTGGCTGTACATGAAGATGATGCGAGAGTAGCAGGAAGTGAGTTTAAAATGGCCATCCAGAGCAAGATCACAAAGGAGCATGGATGCTAGTCTGCCACCAAAGGACTTTCTCCTAGAAGGGAGAGTGACCTGATGAAATGTGGTGGCATGAGCCGGGCTCGGTGGCTCAGCCTGTAATCCCGCGCCTTTGGGAGGCTGAGGTGAGTGGATTGCCTGAGCCCGCGGGTTCGCGACCCACCTGGGCAACTTGGCAAGACCTCATCTCTACAATAAATCAAAAATCAGCCGGGCATGGTAGCGCGCGCCTGTAGTTGCAGCTACTTGGAAGGTTGAGGCGGAAGGATCGCCGGAGCCCAGCAGGTCGAGGCTGCGGTGGCCGGGAGCGGCCACTGCACTCCAGTCTGGGCGACAGAGTGAGACTCCAACTAAAAAAACAAAAAAAAAAAAGAAATGTGGTGGCATGGAAGATGGCCCAAAATGTGAAGGGGCTGGGGTCGGGGAGCGGAGCAGGGAACCAGGGCAGCAGCTGTGGGAATGGAGGGACAAGTCGTGATTCAAGCAATAGGAATAAAGTTCAATTTTGGAAGCTATGACTGGGAGAAGAGTGAGAGCAAGGGTCTGAGGTGACTGCACATCTCTGACTCGGGTATCCAGGTATACTTACCAAAAATGGATGATGCAGGCAGAGAAGCAAGCTAATGTGATTCATCCCCAGTAAATTTAGAATGCAGAAACTGTACGAAAGCTTTCAGGACTGAGATTTCCACTCACTCCTTCAAGGGTGACTTGAGACCTGCTTGCTCATTCTGATCTAGCAATTCTTAGGAAATCATACCTTGCACAGAACAAATGAATTCAATTTACATCCACATAAACAACCAAAAACCGAGAGGTGTGGCTATCAGATCCCCCTCTGTCTACCTTAAGCAGAAAAAGAACTTATTAAAATATACTGAGTAGCTCAGAAAATCTCTAAGGGGGCCAGAAGGCCAGTCGTGGAGGCGATATGACTAGGGAAACCACTTGGACCACACTGTGGATAGCCCCAATGGAGACTTCACCCTGAAATTGGGCCCTGAAAGCCCAAAACTCTGCCTCTGTTGCCTCCAACAGCCAAGTGCCTCATAAGTTATCTTCATCAGAAAATGGGATTCAGCCCTTGCTTCATCACTCTGTCCTTTTCCTGACTGAAGTCTTCCATTAACACATCTGATTGGCAAAACTTGGATCTGGTGAATATGCCCTAGCTGCAAGGAAGGTGGGGAAAAAAGTATCTGGCTTTCCCCCTGGGGGAGTGAGACTCACGATGCAGAAAATTCTCCAAACATAGGAAGGGTTTCAGAACAGACTGATTAGAAAACAGATATTGTTTCGGCAGGCTACTGTTTAAGGAAGAATCCAGAACAAAGTGATTTCTTTCTTCTGGGACTGGGGAGTGATTTCTTTCTTCTAGGACTTGGGACTCATACTATAGTTCTTACCCCAGATTGAAAATTCTCTGTGGCAGGAGAGGTATTGTTCTGAGTTTGGGATGACACATTGTTGGTGCCATGCACTCAGGAAGAGCTCAATAAATGTGGCCTTCTCCAAGTCTGTGACAACTGCGGAACTCTGATGGCTTATTTATTCAGTGAACAATCACTGTCCACCTACTCTGTGTCCTGACCTATATTGGCATTGCAGGTGATTCAGGAGAAGTATTGGACACACCTGCGCTCCTCTATGGTCCTCAGGGCCTACTATGTAACATGCATAGAGATGACACCTGGTGTGTGTCATCACTATAATAATGTATCATCACTATAGGAGCAATCACAGTGGGCCCCAACGAAGAGGCTGTCATACATACCCAGGGAGGAAAGAGCTTCCCTTGGCAGGGCCATCCTGGCAGCACCTCTTTGGCATTGGTTTCTATAAACACTGACTCAATAAAAAGAAACTGGAAGGGAAATGATATTGAGGTCCAAGGAGTTCCAAGGAAAAAATCTTCTAGGCCATTTGGTCAGACTCTTTGAAATGAGGATTCTAGGCCTGAGGGAGAGGTGTAGCCTCCTGATAACTCTGTTTGAGGATCTTTTCCCAGAGGTCAGTCATCAAGGATGCTCAATCATCCAGGCTCAACTCCTATTCCTTGCCTCAACAGTTCCTCCCTCCCAAGACATCTGAAATATTGTAAAGAAAGAAAGTCATGTATAATAACTCTGCTGCTGTAGAATTAATCATGATCCCAAGAGGCAGAAGTGAGACCCTGGGAGGATGGCTTCATGTAACACTCTTGAGTTTTAGTGTTGAGGTGTTAGGAAGCCCCATGGGGCTCAGACCTGTTTCCCTGGAAACATGGGTAGAAATAGTCTTCATGAAAACCAGGCAAATTCACTATGGTCAGGGGCCCAGGAGCAGGGGGTGTTCACTAGAACTAGGACTAAGTTCAGTGCCTCAGCATCCAGGGATAATGGCAGCCCCTCTGCCTTGCTCTGATCTGTAGCAGGATGGAACTAATTACACAGGTAATGTTAAGACTATGCTTTTGCTCCCTACGTACTCTAGGGTTTCCATGCTCTAGGCATTCGTGACCTTGGCATTATTCTTTTGAATCTAAGTCTCTATAAAAAGTCAGGTTTTAAGTAATTTCACCTTAGGCTAGTTTATGTCTACTTCCATTTCCAACCAAGATGGAGTAGAAATGACCAAAGTTACCCTCCCTCCTTAAACAATTTAAAAACTAAACAAAGTTTACACTGGACAATAGGCAGTAAAGAAGAGAATTCCCTGAAATGGCAGAAACAAACAAAGAGAACTCTACAATTGCCTTAGATCGATGCTTGGAGTTTCTTGGACCTAGAACAAAGATGAGGATCCCAGAAAAAGAGAATTCCCTGAGTTGAGGAGATAAAGTTGGCAGTTTGGGGAGTCTAAAACAGCTAGGTTTCACAGGGCAAAGCACCCAAGAAGACAGACACACACAGAGAATAAGTGCCAGAGATCTGCAGAAGGCTCGCCTTGAATCTGGTTGAATACTGATGCTTGCATATGAGGACACAACCTAAGGCAGGAGAAAGAACACCCAAAAAAGAGCAGATGAAACCATTTCTGAAGCTCACACAAGGCTAGGAATACTTTACATTCCAGTAATTAGAATGAAGAAACCCGTCATATGTGGAGTATCAGGAAGAGTATCCAAAAGAGTATTGCTAAATTAGCTCCATATAAAAGGTTGCCTGATCTCACTTAACAAAGCTGAAAAGCAAGTCTCAAAAGGATCACACTGTTTGATCCTTAGCTGTATTCTAGAATAAAGCACAAAACCATTTAAAGTACAAAAACTCCAACACTCAAACATTTAAAATGTAACATATTTGGCATCCAGTGAAAAATTATCAGGCATACAAACAAAAAGAAAACATGATCAATGAGGAGAAAAATCAATCAATAGAAAAAGACCCAGCAATGGCACAGGTAATAGAATTATTACACAAGGACATTAAAACAGCTATTATAAAGATACTTCGTGTGCTCAAGAAGATAGCAGAAGTCATAAGCATGATAAAGAGAGACATGAAAGATATAAAAAATCCAAATTCAACTTGTTAGATCAAAAGTACAATGAAATATTTTAAAAATCATGAATAGCAATAAGAATAGCAACAGAAACACTCAAAATGAAATACAGAGAGAAAAAATATTTTTCAAAATAAACAGAGCAGGAATGAGCTGTGGAGCAACTTCAAGAAGCCTAACATATGTGTAATTGATGGCCCTAAAAGAAAGGGAAAAGAGAGGGAAGAAAGGTACAGAAAAAATATTTTAAGATATAATAAAGAAAATCTTCCAGAAATTTGCTGAAAAAAAACCCCCACAAACCAAAAAGTTCAAAACAAGAAACATTACAAAAAAGTATACCCAGGCACATCATAATCAAACAGTTTAAAACCCATGATCAAACATTTTTTTTAAAGCCAGATTTTTTTTCTTTCTTTTCGTTTCTTTTATTTTTTTTTCATTTGAGACAGGGTCTCACTCTCTTGCCCAGGCTGGAGTGCAGTGGTACAATCCCAGCTCACCACATCCTCGACCTTCTGGGCTCAGGCAATCCTTCCACCTCAGCTGCCCAAGTAGCTGGGAATACAAGTGCGCATCAACATGCCCAGTTAATTTTTTGTTTTTGTTTTTTTATAGAGATGAAGTTTCACTATGTTTCCCAGGCTGCTTTTGAATTCCTAGGCTCAAGCAATCCTCCCACCTAGGTCTCCCAAAGTGTTGGGATTACAGGCGCCAGCCACTGCACCCAGTCAGACTTTTTTTTTAAAGGTACTTCACATACAGAGGAATGAAGATAAGAATATGACACTTCTCTTTGGAAACAATGCAAGCCAGAAGAAGAAAGTCAAAGAAGAAATTACAAGGAACAGTATAAAGTGTTTGAACTGAAATAAAATGAAAACTATCATATCATAGTTTATCAAATGCATTGAGAACCATGATGAAAGAAAAACTGTAGCATTAAACAACCATGCTAGAAAAGACAAAAGATCTGGCTAAGTGTGATGGCTCATATCTGTAATCCCAACATGTCAGGAGTCCAAGGCAGGAGGATTGCTTGAGCCTAGGAGTTTGAGACCAGCCTGGGCAGCATAGCAAGATCCCATCTCTACAAAATAAAATAAATAAATAAATGTCTCAAATAAATGAGTTAAGTATCCATCTTAAGAAACTAGAAAAAGAGTAAATTAAACCTAGTGTAAGAAGAAAGAAAATAATAATAGTATGAGTCTATATCAATAAAATAAAAGAATAATAATAAAGAGAAATTTAATAAAACCAAAAACTGGTTATTTGAGAATATCAATAAATGTTGTAGGTTTCTACACAGATTGTACACAATTTTTAAAAGAGAGAAAACACAAATGATCAATATAAAGAACGAGAGTGGATATCACAATAGAGTCCATAGAATTACAACTATAACAAAAAAAAATATGAACAACTTTATGCCACCAAATTCAGCAACTTAGATGAAAATGGCATAAACTACCAAAGTTCTCTCACAAAGAAGTAGGAAACCTGAGTAGCCTTATATTCATTAAAGACATTGCATTTGGATCTAAAAATCGTTCCACAAAGATAATTTCAGGCCCAGATGATTTCACTGGCAAATTCTACCAAACATTTAAGGAAGAAATATTACTAATTCTACACAAACTCCTCCAAAACATTGAAGAATGTTGTGGCTGGAAGAATAACAGTCTCCCACAAATACTGAAGTCCTATCCTTGGAACCTTAGAATGTATTGACTTATGTCAAAAAAGGGACTTTGTAAATGTGATTAAGTTAAGGATCTTGAGATGGAAGATTACCCTGCATTATTGGAGTGGGCCCAATGTAATCACAAGAGTCCTCATAGGTAAAAGAGGGAGGCAGGAGAGTTAGAATGAAAGAGATATTGGAAGGTATTCTGCTGCTGGTTTTGAGAATGGAGGAAGAGGCCTTGAACCAAGGAATTGAGTCAGCCTCTGGACGCTGGAAAAAACAAGGAAAAGATTATCTCCTAAAGCCTTCAGGAAGAATTCAGCCCTGCCAACATATTGATTTTAGAAAAGTGAGCTTCAACACAAAATGCACTACCAAATTTTAGCAAATTCGATCTAACAATATGTAAGGAGGCTAATTCATCATGACCAAAGGGGATTTATCCTAGGAAAGCGATTGTGGGTTCATATTCCATTGTTTTTCCAACCTGCCCCAGATTCCTTTAGCGAATCTGGTCTCCAGTAACCCATTCTGTATCATCCTTCATCTTTCCCCATTCTACCCTGAGCTCAGGCTTTATCTAGATCAGCCTTCTCTCCGTTTCCCAAGTACATATAGTGCGTCCACATGCTCATGCCTTTGTTCATGCTATTCCACTGCAAACACTGTCTTCTCCTGCCCCCTCACTGGGTAACTCTCGGTCATCCTTCACCTCCCAGAGCAGACGTCATCTCATGCTCTGAGAAACCTTCCCCTCTGCTTCAGACTCCTCCTCCCTGCCTCACCTATCTCTCCCACATCACTCTCCCAGGACTTCTATTAACTTCACCTTCTATTCTAACTATTGCTTTCTTCCTAGTCTGTGGCTTCCAACAGGGCAAGAGTGGTGTCCAGTTTATCTTTGAATCCCCAATACCCAGCATTGGGTGCCTGGCATGTGACAGACCCTTAATAAATCATTGACCAGAGCCGGGCTGGTGGCTCAGCCTGTAATCTCGCGCCTTGGGAGACTGAGGTGAGTGGATTGCCTGAGCCTGCGGGTTCAAGAGCCACCTGGGCAACTTGGTGAGACCTCATCTCTACAATAAAACAAAAAATTAGCCGGGCGTGGTAGCGCGCGCCTGTAATTCCAACTACTTGGAAGGCTGAGGCGGAAGGATCGCCGGAGCCCCAGCAGGTCGAGGCTGCGGTGGCCGGGAGCGGCCACTGCACTCCAGTCTGGGCGACAGAGTGAGACTCCAACTAAAAAAAAAAAAAAAAAATCATTGACCAATAGACATCTTATTAGAGAGCAGTTGACAGTCACCTTAGATAAAGTCTAGTGTTCCAGGGGACAGAGTCAATAATCCAAAAGGAAGGCACTATCCTCAGAGGGGATTGGAAGGGTTCCAAAAACAAATACATCATTTTTTCTCTCAAAATTACATCATGTCATTTACATGTGTTCAGAGCCTCACCATGTCACATGACAGTCTATTTGAGGCAATAAGAAAAATATGGTTAATCCAATTTTTCTGATGAGGAAACTGAGGCTCAGGAAGGACAAATTATTTGCCCAGGATAGTGCTGTGAGATAATGGCAGAGCAGCAGGGTTCACTCTTAGCCTGGCCTACTCACTGGAATCCCACTCGGTCTGCTCCTTTGAGCATATGCCACAGTTGCCCACCCCTACCTAAAGAAAATGAATATTCGCAGGGTCTTGGTGCTGGACTCTATGTGTCTCATCCAGATTTCTGAATTGTCTACCCTTTGGATGAATTCCATGGTGGATAAATTGCAGGAAGTTGCCTCATCCCTGCAACAACACTGTTGCCCCTCTGATCTCTAACCCTTCTGGGCATTGCTTTCACCTCCAGCCAAGCACTCTGCCTCCTTTATGTCTCTCCCAAAATGCTAATAAAAATGGAATCAAGGGTATGTTTGAATTAAAATGTAATAGGTACAGTCAATAGCCCAGTGAGGCTTTTCCATTTCACATCTTAAGAATCTCCCAGATTTCATATCTTAGAAATCTCCCAGACACAAAGCTCACAAGTTCTATGGTGATGGCGTTTCCCATCAGGGGATGTCATTGCCTTAGTCTAATGTGCCTGGGAGTGGTTCCTTTGTTGTTTGACATGTATCTTATCATACTAATTTCCCGGGTCTGTTCTTTGATTTTTAGCATTTTTTGGTCAGGTACCTTCATCTTTATACATTCTGCTCAATTGTTTTCATGTCCCCATAAAAAATATGAAATAGAGAAGAACTCTTTTGCCTTGGCTCTACTCCTTACCTTAAGAACTTCCTTTGGATTCTCCCTTTTCAGGTCCCATCATTCTCTGTCATCTAGAAAAGGAGCTGAATTCCCTCCCATTGATCATTTTTTCACTTACTGTCGTATTTTAATTTCTTCATTTTCGAGCAGGAAATTGCTTTATCTCTTAGGCCTCTGCCAAACTTCTCAGCTTTGCACTTATTTTAGCTATCACCATAGCATACTCAGGGAGATGCTGTCTTGTGAAATGGCCCTTGGTTTCCAACAAACAAACAAAAAAACTTTTGTGTGATGCTTTCCAGATTGGAAATCAGGTGTCAAAGTCTAAGGACACAAGCAGAGAAGGCTTTAAGCCACCCTAAAATAGGAATAACAATATCGGACATTGATACAGCTTTTCACATGCATTATCCATCTGATGGCCCTTCTCAACTCATGAACACTATATAAGATTGTCAGGACAGGGCAGTTTTCAGCAGTAATAAAAATAATTGCTTGGCCCTATGGTAAGTGCTCACAAAGATTTCTGTTCCTGTGTTTTGTTTATTTTCCCTGTTTTGCATGTGGCCTGTTTATACTTAGGCCTTCCTTCTTCTGAAGAAAGAAGAATTAGATTGGCTCAAATACTCATTCCATGTCCTTAGAAAATCCATTCCCCCTTCTAAATGTCTGTCACTTCCAGGGGGCTTATGTCCTCATAGTCTCCCCTGACTCTGACTTCTTGCAGTTCTCAACTCTTGGTCTCACTTTGACTTATAGTTCTAGACCCAGACATGGAACTCATTCCTATTCTTTAATCTACACACACACACACACACACACACACACACACACACACACTTCGTGTGTAAAGATGACTGTGTTGATGATTTGGAGACACAGAGAAATGAGTCTTTTACATGAAAGAACAATAGAAGCCACTTAAAACTGAACATCAGAGCTCCCCATTCTGATGAATAGTCGCATTTTGGTAGGCCAGTCACTCTCTCCTCTCTCCCTTTTCTTCTCCTTGCTCTACTCTCTCCATCCCCTAAATTTATGATCATTTCTATTGGGAAGCCGATTAGCATATTTTTACCAGGTCTTAAGTCCCTTGTCACCAGATGCTCATCTTCTGTCCCAAGCATTATCAAGGGGTTTCCCAAGACAAAAACAGGAGGAAATCTGGAGACAGCCATGAAGATCATCTTTTTGATTTACAAATACAAACAGAGACCTGCCCAAGACCAGAGGAGTAATACCACTACCAATTCTTTGATAACTGAAAGACACAAAGTCTCAGACACACAACATTCCAATAAAACTCCCAGTTCCAGGCTTTGGGCCTATTTTAAGACACAATCAATTGTGCCTCGAACATTTTAGGGAAACAGCAATGCCTTCTCCAACCAGCTCCATGGGGGGTTTGTGAAATGAAATTGTGTTGTATGACCTGCTTGATGCTTGTCTCTTGTCAGTACAGGATTGGGGCTGTTGTCTCCAACTGCCTCAGGAAGTGTAAACACTAATGTTATTTTGTTTCCACTGTGTGTGATACTTATTGAGCAATACAGATAAAATTAGTTTCTATTCCAGTAAACACAATACCCAATTTAAAGGGATTCTCAGGTTTTCTCCTTTCTTTTTGTATCACTTTCTTCCTTCACTGCTCATTTCCTTTATTATAATGTGATTTGGACTTGCTTTGTATTCATAAATCAACAGCTTCTAGCAGTAATAAGAATAATTACTTATTTCAGTGGTAAATGCTTGCAAAGATTTCTGCCCTTATGTTGTGTTTATTTAGCCTGGATGGAGACCCATGCTGGATTTTCTAAGTAAACAGTGTACAGTAGCACTCCCCAAAAAAGCAGTCCCTCTTCCTTCTGTGGTGTCTCTAGACACTTGTCCCTGACACAATCGGCTGGCGCTCTCCAGGAGGGGTTGGACCTGGAACTAATGTGGAGATCCTGAAGCAGGTGCTGAGAGAAGTGTGTCTAATCCCACAGGTACAACCTGGCATCAAGAAGACCTAACCTCTGGCGTCTCCAAAATGGAGTAGCAGATATGTCCTGGCAGGGGGCAGAACATGGACAGATCCAGGGACAGCAAGAAACAAGCAGTATGAGAACAGGCAGTATGAGAACAGTCTGAGAGGAACAGAAGGACACAGGCACCAAGGTGGATTGAGGAATCTTTCTCCCATACAGGAGGGTAAGGGAGTGTCAAAGATGAGCTAGGGCAACATCTCTAGAAGGAGTGGGATTCTGGGCAGGTTACCAAGACAAGATCCAAAACACCTTCATTTAATCAACAAAGGCTTTTAGAACAATCCCTATGTATCAGGCATTGTCTTGAGGACTGGGGAAACGGCAGTTAAAAAGTTCAGCATGGTTCCTACCTTCTTGGTGCTTATAATCTAGCAAGAAAGACTTAAAATTAAATAATCACAAAATGATTGATTAGTTCATTACTCATCTGAAAAGTGCTGTGAGAAAGAGGTTCAGGGGGCTTTAGGAATGCATGGCAGTAAGCCATAGCTGGGTCTGGGAGGTAGAAGGCATTGTGAAGGAGTACCATTTAGGTTGAACTCTAGAGGATTTGTTGGCTATGTGAAAGGGCAGAGGCTGGAGGTCAGAGGTTGGAGGTCAGGGCAGAGGTAAAGAAGGAAGAGTGAGCCCATCAGAAGAAAGTGTTTGCACAGAGGTCTTAAGTAGCTTGACTTAATGTCAGAAAGAGGAAAACAGTGCAGACAGAATGTAGGAGACAGAGTATGGTACACACCAAGGCAGGAGGGGCAACCAGGAGCTGGATCACGAGGTATCTTGTCATAGTCATAGCATGGTAAGACTGAGGACAGGGTCCCAAGAGGAGTAGGAAGCCACTGAAATGTTTCTTCAGAATAAATGGCACGATCTTATTTGAATTTTTAAAAGATTATGCCGACTACTATGTTGAAAAGTATGTTGGGAGAAGGACAGGGGAGAAGGGCAAATGTGGAGAAACCAGTCAGGAGGCTCAAGAAAATCAGAGAAGCCGGTTCTTAGAAGTGGGGCACAGGGCAAGGAGTGGATCCGAGCGAAGAGACAGAAATGCTGTGGCCAGGACCAGAGACTCATGTGGGCACTGGGTCTTGGGAGGGAGGTTCTGGATCAGGTTCAGCCCACATCCAGGGTACCCTGGCACTGCTAAGGTTCAGCAGCTGTAGCTGAGCTCTGGCAGACCTTGGTGAAATTCAATCACACAGGCAAGGGTGAGGCTGGGCCTGCAGGGAGGGGCCAGTGGCCTCGACTAAAGTTGGGGCGGTATTCTGGTTTCCTAGGTGGCCGTAACAAGGCACCACAAATTGGGTGCTTTAAGCCATGGAGATTTATTCTCTCACAGTTCTAGAGGCTAGAAGTCCAAGATTAAGGGGTTGACTGGGCATGGTCCCTCTGAGTCTCTGGATAGAATCTGTCCTTGCCCCTTCCTACCTTCTGGCAGCGGCCGTCAACCCTTGGCATTCCTTGGTTGCATCCCTCCAATCTCTATCTCTGTCACCACACAGCTTTCTCTCAGTTTGTCTGTGTCTCCACATGACTATCTTCTCATAAGGACAGCAGTTATACTGCATTAAGGGCACACCCTATTCCAGTATTATCTCCTTTTATCTAATTACATCTGCAATGATCCTATTCCAAATAAGGTCACATTCTAAGGTATACCAGGGGTTTAGATTTTACCACATCTTCTGGGGGACACAATTCAACACATAACAGCAAGGCTATTAAAGGGTGGGTGGGCCACCAGAGCCTGACCCTTCCCTTCACACATTACATTCTCTCTGCACAGTAAGACCTACATGGCTATTGGCCTCGGTAAGAGCTTAGCTTCCACCATTCCTTTCTGAAACAATTATTCAACATTTAGTCTGGCGGGATGCAGTGGCTCACACGTATAATCCCAGCACTTTGGGAGGCCAAGGTGAGAGGATTGCCTGAGCCCCCCCGGTTCAAGAGCAACCTGAGCAACCTGGTGAGACCTCATCTCTACAATAAATCAAGAAAAATTAGCCAGGCATGATGGCACAAGCCTGTAGTTCCACCTACTTGGAAGACTGAGGCGGAATGATTGCCTGAACCCAGCAGGTTGAGGTTGCAGTGGCTGTGAGCATGCCACTGCACTTCAGCCTGTACGAAAGAGTGAGACTCCGACTCAAAAAACAAACAAACAAACAAAAAACCCACTTAGTCTGAGATGGGTGCCAGGATACAAAAGTGAAAAAAATATAGTGACCACCCCCCCACAAAAAAAATTCATACTAGTAGAATACATACAGTTGCAGGACACCCTGACAGTTGCTAAGATGGTGGAATAGTCAGAGCAGCAAGGAAAAGGAAAAAGAACTCACCATGCATGGGAGAATATGGGAGACTTTAAGTCTTCACAGAGGAGGTGAATTTTAGAGGGTGGACAGATATCTGCAGAGAGAAAAGACCTCAAAGAAGAGAAATCATCGTGTGCAAGGCTTTTGTGCATTCAACAAACATCAGGTGTGTACTAAGCATTTGAGATACATTAGTGAGCAAAAAGGCGGAGATCCCTGTCCTCGGGGAACTTACATGCCTTGTGGATTGTGAAGATGAAAAGCATGTGGGGTGAACACTGTTTGGGCAATACTAATAACCTCAATGGGCTAAATGTGACTGGGAGGTGAGAGTTTAGGCTGCAGGGTGGGAAGGGGACAGATGACAAACACACAGAGGAGTATGGAGTCACAAAGAGCCCCTTTCCCTGAATTCTGTAAGGACAAGGGCAATATCGTTTCCAGCCCCTCACTCAATGCCTGACAGATGGCAGCCACTCAGCAATTGAGGGAAGGAGGAAGGGAGGGAAGGAGAGAGAGAGGGAAGAAGGAAGGAAGGGCGGGCTTTAGATAGGCCGGTGAACAATAAGAAGTGTGTTTGAGAAAGATAATTCTGAGTATAACATAAAAGAAAGGATTGAGACAAGAAGACCAGTCAGAAGGAACTGCAAGGGTCAAGATCTGCAGTTGCCATTCAGTTTTGCTTATTTATTTATAAATGATACACATCAGAATAACACTGACATAGTCATTAATGAAATGTGCATGAAAATAAAAACCTTAACAGGAAAGTTAAAAAATAATGGAAAATAGTACTTCTATTATTTTCTTCCACTTCTCCAGGAGATCATTTTTGGAGACCAGTGCTCTGGCTGATGAGAGTTGAGGGGGCAGTGGCCAAGGAGATGGGAAGGACGAGAGGTGACTCTGCCTTCCCCAGAGCAAAGAGATGGGCAGCAGCCAGCCCTGCTGACAAGAAACTTCTGCAGACGTTGCCAGTGCTGAACTGCTGCTCCAACACCGAGCTGCGTACATCCTCAGCTAAATCCCACCATCTGACCCCTGAGGAGGAACTGTGGGAAAACATACATCGTCCAAATTGGTCAGTATTTGGTAGGAAAATCCACAGGTGAAGTAAGAAGAAAGAGGAAAGGAGTCTAAAGGAAATATGAATGAAGCCAAAGTAAATCCAGAATCGGTAACCACCTTCAGCTGAGGGTGTTTACAGACCTGGGTTTACCCACAAGAGGTAATCCCACCTGGGGCCTCGAGTTGTGCAACCAACTGCCAGCTGATCCCTTCGGTCATGAAACCAAAACAGAAAAATGGAGAGGCCATAGTCAAGAGGTTCATCCACTCTGACAATGTGACACTCTGGAAATTCCTGCAGGCCAGGGGCACATGTTCCACATCACATTGCTCACCACATGCAATGGTGACAGTGCTCGCTCCCATTCGTCGAGTACCTACCACGTGCCAGGCATCACACCAGGAGACTCACATCGAGTTCATGCTCACAGCAACCTCATCAAGTAGACATCGTGTTCTCCTTATTCTCATTTTACAGACAAGAGAAATGAGGCCTAGGGGTATGGAAGGTCTATAGCAATTACTTATCCAGCTGAGATCAGAACCCAGACATGTCTAACATCACCTGCATTTACTTTTCACTATACTTTCTTCTGTCTCATACAGACACTGCAGGCTCTGGTCTCGGCCTCCCTTTTTGGCCTCACATGTCCCCATCCCTGCATCCCATGTGCAATGCTCGCCATATTAACTTCTGCTGCTCCCTAATGCACCACCCCTTCTATCATACTTCTCAAACCTAAATGCCAATGCCTCAGACTACATTTTGAGTAGCAAGTATCTAGACGCTCATTGGAAATGCAGAATCTCAGGCCCCACCACAAACCTACTACATCAGAATCTGCATTTTAACAAGATCCCACGTGATTAGTATGCACATTATAATTTGAGAAGCACTGGGCTAACCTGCAACACCCTCTCCCCCATTCCTCACCAGGCCACCTTTCACTCATTATCATCTGAGCATATACAAAGTGCCAGGCACTGAGCTTAGAACTGAGGACACAAAACCAAATTACATATGACACACAAACTCAAGACAGTGATAATATATTCATGAGAGAGACATATAAATAAATTACATTTGAAAAGTATGAATTTTATAAACAAGGTAAGAACTACGTGTAGTATTTTATATGTCTCAGACTCTCAAGCACCATCATGATACCAGGCACCAAGAAAAGGCACAATGATATTTTTAGAAGAAAGGGATAGAACGGAAAGGAGGGAGGAACAGGAGAAGGAAGGAATTGCATTAAGTTATAACTTCCAAAATGACAACTCAAACAAGGTGTGCTCATCAGTGACTTTCCCACAGGGTATCTTCACTAGAACACTTGGATGCCCTAAGATCAAGATCACTGTAGTTCCCAACCCACCAGACTCTTATCATGTGACTCACTTTGACAGTGGTATTATTGTTCTTTAAGCTATTAGCCTAGAAATCTTGGGATTTATTCTTGACTTTTCCTTCTCCTTTGAGCTTTCTATAAATTTATTATAAAATCCTGTTATTTTATTCATTTATGTATCAGTTACTCGTGTCGGAGCAGAAGTTTAGGAGTGGGAAAGATCATTTACAGCTAAAGTGCTCCCAGAAGTTCTCACAGGAGTCAAAGGGTTGTTAGTGTGTAGTCAGACATAGGCTTGAATCCCGGACCAACCATTAACTAGTGTGACCTTGAGGAAGTTCCTTGCTCTCTTCCCTACTGCACCCTTATCTGTAAAAGAGGATGATAGCATTACCTCATAGACTTGTGTAAGGAATGAGTGAGACACACACTGTTATAACTATCATGGAACAGGATGGGACTTGGACATGTAGTCAGAGGACATGAACTAACCAAAACAGAGAAAAGGAAAGCATGGAAATCTTTTGAGGGACTGGTGAGTCGTCTGCTTGAGATGAGGTTTCAAATGGGTAGAAAGTGGGGGAAAATGAGTCTAGAAAAGCAGGTTGGTTGGGACCCATCAAGGATCACCAGCCTAAGGCATCTGCAGTAAATTTGATAGTAACGAGATCACACTGAAGTTTTCTACAATAGGGAAAAACATGATCAAAAGTTGCTCTGACTTGATGTGTTAGATGAGAGTGACAGAGATGATTAGAGAGGAGCCCAAGATGGGAGACTAGGAAGACACCAGTGCCTTCAGTCAAGTAGTCAGGAGGAGACACTGGCTTTTAGGAAGAGAGGAATCAACTCATAGAGATGGAGAAGGAGATGGCCGTACACCCAAATGAAAACAATTGGCAGGCAGATGGGCATGCTGATATTGAGTTCAGGAGAGATGCTGGGCTGGCAGGACAAACCTGGAAGACATTCATGAAAAATATAATGATAAATACCCTAAGGGAGTTCAGGTAGAAAAGGAGAGAGCCTTATGAAATACCACCCTAGAGATGGGGAAAGCAAGAGGAGTCAGAGAAGCTAAGAGAATAATCAGGATTTGCAGAATCATGGATTAAAGAAGAAAAATTATCAAATCCTACAGATTAGGATAGAGAACAGGACTTTGAATGTGGTAGAGTTAGGAACAGGGGACCTTCAACAGTACAGCTGAGAAACCAAGGCATCCTTCATAGTTTCCACAGGCTGGTGGGAAAAGCTTGTTAAATACAGTATTGACTACTTGAAATACAATGGCTGCCACATCTGGGGCTGAATGACTTCAGCAAAGCACCTGAGTCTGTTACTGGGTAGGGTGAGGTTGACATTCCGTAGATTCTTTTGGGTCGCCACAGAAAAGATCTTCAGAGCAAATTCAAGTATAGCTTAAGACAGAATTTACTAGACAAAAACAGACATGCCCGATGGGCATGGGCATCTTAAGAGAAAGCATGCATTTACCTTTGACAAGAAACTTTACGTATATACTTTTATAATGATTATTACGCTAACCATGAACTAAGAGGGTTGGCTGCAGGTATCTCCACGTTCCAGCCCACAAGGTAATCAGTCAGGTCTGGTCAGTTGGGTGAAGGTAGTGTACCAATAAGAAGGATGTATGAATGCTTACCCTACTTTAAACTGCTTACAACAAACTTATCTATGTCTAACCTGTACTGAATAATCTGCCTCAACTCCATTGCCATGGTCTACTCAATGTTGTGTTTCTTTTCTTTTTTCAACTTTTAAATTTTTTATTTTAAAATTGTGGGGTACTATGTTGTATTTCTTAGCCTTCCTCAGAGAGATTGGTAACTCTTGGCTCTGAAGTGGTGGTGGGGGATGTCACAATCAAAAAGGAGTTGTTTCCTTAAGTCTGTGCTCTTGGACCTGAGTATTCATTTAAACTCTTGCCTGTCTTTGGGCCATTGAAATTACACAGAAATCTATCTCCATGTTTAACAGCTCCAGAGGCAATTCCTCAACAACTCTTGATCATCTGTTTTACAGTTCTGAAAGCCCTTGCCAAGGTCAACAAGAAAATAGGCCCTTGTGACCCAAAGTTTCTAAAAAGCTCACTTGAAAAATTGAGTAATGAGTCGATCAAGAGGAAAAATAAAGTCAGAGATCGCCTTGCTTCTGGAAGGACCAAGTGAGGGGTCATCTACTGCTGAGAAAGTGGATTGTAAAGTAGGCACAGAGGCCAGTATCCTGAAAGTGTGCGGCAGGGCTCTGACTTGGGAACTGAGGAGCTCTGTCATGCCCAAGAGCATCAAAAGCTCCAAGTACAAAGAATCATTTGTGCTGTGCCTTGTGCATAAACTCCAATGAAGTTATTCACAAGGAATGATTGTCGTCAAGGTCTTGTCATTGGGGATTTTTCATGTCTTGGTGCTGAGAACTGATAACCCTTGAGATCATGTATAGTGCTCGAAGACAAAGGGGCATCACTTAACAACAAGGAGGCACACTGGGAAAAAAGAGAAGGAGGACAAAGAGGTACAGAGCAGAAAGAATGAGGGTAAAAACATATGCGTGCTACAGGTAATGAGACAGAGCTTGTAGGGAAGGCATGGGAAATAATGTCTTATCAGATTTTTAAGACTACTTTTTTAGTCATTTAAATATGTATTGAGTGGCTCCTAGGTGCCTGGCACTTGGCAAGGCAACAGGGCGTCATGGCACATTCCTTGGAGGAGGAAACGGCCTATTGAGGGACGCAAGTGTGAGCAACTGTGAAACAGCAGGAAAGGTATTAATGGAGATGGTGAGACTTACTATGAGGAAAGAGAAGGAGAAATGTAAAAGAGCAGCACAGAGAAACTCTTTCACTTCTGGGGACTTCATTTGCGCTACTAGTAACCATGGATTGACATTTGCAGACAGAATATGCATGAATGATAAGTCTCCAGTGAGTGACCCAAAAGGTCCCTGACATGAGATAATTTTCTGAAACATAAATTCGAATGGGCTGCCAGGAGGCCAGAGTGTACTTGCCAGCCACTCAGCTAGTGGATGGACCACACCCATCACTGGCATTTGTGTCCCAGCTCTGCTTGGCTCTTCCCTTCTCGTTGACATCTGCACAGTAATTCTGTACTGTGATGAATTTTTTTTCTTTGTAGAGTCAGGGAAATATGGAGTTAATAAGGTAAACATATATGGTAATGAAGTAGGGAGTTTATTTTAATGACAAAATTTATTAAAATAGCTTTAGGAACTATTAAGCATCTGAAAGGATTCCTCACATTTTTCAGTTACACTTTACTGCACTTCATGGTGGAAATTATATGCCAAGATGACATTCATGATTTTGGAGACTCACCAAGGTCATGGATGAGCCCTTCGAGAATGTCAAGGGTCCAAGTCTGTGAATAGTGTTACATTTTATTGACACTCTACTGGATATAACAAGGTCTTATTTTAAGTTTGAAAAATAAGATATACTCTCCCTTACTATAATTTGGGGAAGGTTACTGTTTCCCTTCACTGTTTATGTGTCATCAGAAGACAAAGGAGACATTTATCTACGAAATTGCTGCCTGACAAGTAACTCAAATTAGCAAAGATTACTAAATTCCCCAATTGAACGCTTTCCTTTTGAGCTATTTCCTGGAACCTAATAATCACTGAAACTCAAACTCTGACCCTCTCCCCAAAATACTCTCCAAGGACCTCGAGTTTAACATGACTCCACCCACAATCCCAACCTGCTTCCATTTCTGTCTCCTGGTTCTGACCATATGTCTTTGATCACTGAAGTTGGAAAACTCAGAGAAGTCCTAGACCTTTCCTCCTCTCCTCCCCACATAGCTAATCAGTTACCAAGTAAAAAATTTTTTTTACCTCCTAAATGACTCTCAGATGCAGCCAGGTCTTTCCAGTCCCACTATACTGTCCTAGCTCAAGGTCAAATTATCTGTCATCACAACATTCTGAAACTCTGCCTCTTCTATACTCTACATCAATACAAAGTAATTTTTCTCAAAATACAAATCTGCCTTAATTGGCTTCCACTGAAGGATTAAGATATGGTCCCATCAAAAACTGGTTCATGGACAATGATTCTGACGCTCATGGTCTACACATGACACTTTAAGAAACGCCTTGACTGTGAGCTGTTTCTCCTCCAGAACATGCTGAATTCTTTATACCTCTAAGCACTTTGCATTTGCCAAAATCTGGTCCTATACTGCCCATTTGCCCTTCTGTTCCTGGTGAGCCTCTATCAGTCCAGTCCTTCAGTATTCAATTCAAATGTCTCTGCTTCAGCAGCCACGTGTAAATCTCTTAGTAGCTCTCCTGTCTGGTCTTCCATGGCACTAGATACACATCCCTATTAAAGCATGTGTCACAGTTTACTGTAACAACTTGTTAACAGGTTTATCTTCTCCTGTGATCCATGTGCTCTTGTTCAACTTTGAATCCCTAGTACCCAACACTATGCTCCTGTCAGGCAGGCAGTCAGCGCTTGCTGAATGAAAGAACCAGTAATTGAAGTCTGTGGTTACATGGTAAAATGAGAGAAGTATGTCATCAAAGGAAAGAACTGCTTTTTTGGTTAACTGTAAAATGAACCAAGGTGTCAAAAAGTTAAAACAAGGATGAAGAGTGCTTTAGATCTCAACCAATTTTTAAATCACTCGTCACATCTGTCCTGGCTAAAGACTAACTGTAGCAGCCTCCTGCGGCCTGTTTGTGAGAGTATTTCATACGTGGGCACCACATCCAGCAAATGTTCAATGACCATGGAAAAAAAAGACTTAAAAAGAAGCTATTGGCTTTGAAAATATAAATGTAAGGAGATGCCCAGTAAAAGCATCTGCTGAATATTTTTCCTGTTTAGCACACTGGACTGCAATATCAGACACATGACAGTGACCATACTAAATATACTCTGCCTAATGTCGTGCCAAAACCCTGGCTTTTGGTGACTTGGTGTGAGAGTACAGAAAGATTCTTCGGGTATCCTCATCACACAGAGCGGTGGAAAGAAGAGCTTTGGGGAAAAAACCCAGTCTGAAAAAGAGGTAAATCCACTGCATTTGGGAGTTGACACTGCACTTCATCCTTCCTGAAGGTGGGATGATAGGGGAGCTCAAGCTTAAATCTAACGCAACAGACTATATTTATAAATGACGACCAATCCCAGATAAAGCTGCTCCCCTAACCTCTCTGCTGCCCAAACGCCATCCAGAGCCCTCACTGGACCGCCGGTTCCGGTGGACTCTGGACAGCGCCGCGCCCTTCTCGGCCCCACCCGCCCCGTAGCGCTGGGCCCGCCCCGGCACCCCACCCTGGCACCCACCCCCACTCCCGGGCACCACCTCCCGGGGCCCCGCCCCGCCCCCGCCCCACGTGCCGGGCCCCACCCGGCGCTGGCGGCCCTTTAAACACCCCCACTCTTACACATTCCCCCCCCCCACCCGGACGGCAGCCGGAGAGGGACAAAACTCATGGCGTACAGCCAGTTTCCTCCGCGGAGCACGTCCTGGGCTGCCCCAGCCGGTGGGGCCCTCTGCTGCGGGCCACAGACCCCAGGTGCCCCCAGGCCGGGGCGGCTGGGCCGAGGAGTGTCAGCGCGGTCCGGCTACGGGGCGGGGCCGGCGGGAGCGCGGGTCCCCACCGCCGCCGCTGCCTCCGCCTGCGCTCGGGCCGCCCGCTCGCCCGCCGCTGGGTGCGCTGCACGCGGGGGGCAGCCGCGGTGCAGAGGTTCATGCAGCGGCGGCGGCGGCGGCGGCTGCTGCTGCTGCCGCCGCGGAGGCAGACAGACCGGGCGCTGCCGCCGCCGCCCTCCCCCGGCTCCATGCCGCCGCCGCCGCCGCCGCCTCCTCCTCTCCGGCGAGGGGCGGGGGGCTCCGGCCCGGGGTGGGCACCGCTGCTCACGGCACAGCTCCCCTCCCTGCCCTCCGCCCGGGCGCTGGAGCCGGCGAGGGCACCCGCCGCCTCCTAGGAGTGCAGGCTCCGCGCGCCCTGCCGGAGCGAGGGGGCGGGCGTGAGCGGGGGTCGGGGCAGCGGGGACCCCGCGCGGCGGCGAGAGGAGGGTGCTTCCCCGAGGATGCCCGGCGGCGGCTCCCTGCTCCCAGGCGCGAGCCGAGCCTGACCGGGAGCGAGCGGCGCGTCGCCATGCCGGCGTGACGGGCGCCCCCGGCTGCCCGCGCGGGCCCCCGCGCTGCCCCACGCCGCGCCGCGCCGGCGCCGGGTGGCAGGATGGGCTGTATCCAAAGCATCACCTGCAAGGCGCGGATCCGGCGCGAGAACATCGTGGTGTACGATGTGTGCGCCACCATCGACCAGTGCCCTACGCGCATCGAGGAGACATCGCCCATCGTCCTGCGCTACAAGACCCCCTACTTCAAAGCCTCGGCCCGCGTGGTCATGCCCCCCATCCCCCGCCACGAGACCTGGGTGGTGGGCTGGATCCAGGCGTGCAACCAGATGGAGTTCTTCAACACCTACAGCGACCTGGGCATGTAAGCGACCGGCCGCGCGGCGCTAGAGCGGGGTCCTGGCCCCTGTCTCTGCTCTACACCCTGACCCCCGGCCCCAGCTCCTTCTTACCTCTGTCCCTATCCTCTTTCTAAACCTTCCTCCCGCCTCCTCTTCTACGTCCCTCCTCCCTCCGCTTTTGTTTCAGTGACAGGGCGGGTGTAGGGAGGCTCCCGGCGAAGGCTTTTTCTCGCGGTTTGCTTCTGACTCCACAGAAACGCAAGGAGAACGGTGCGGGGCGGGAAGAACGCCTCAAGGAGGGCTCGAGAGGCGGAGGTGGGGGTGGCTGGCGAGTGTCCTGGGAGTTTCAGGGCGCCGTCTGTGCTTCGTGGGTCTCTCCGGGAAGAGTTTTGGGGGAAGCGTGGAGAGAGGAGTGGACTGGAGTGCCGGGGGCGCATGGGCTGTGCCGCGCGTCCTTTGGAGAAACCGGATTGGGCTTGGAAGAGAAGGTCCTGGGCACCGAGCAGGAGTTGGTGGTTCTGCTCTTGCCCCCTAAACTGTTGAGCCATTGTCCCCCAGACCAGGGAGTCAGGAGGGGTTTCCGTTTGGAACCGCTAGCCGGGCAGAGCTGCCTCTCTCTCCGCGTCCCTTGGAACCGTTCCGGTGGGAAGCTGGAAGGCACCGGGAGCGTCCTGGCCAAGCAGGGCGGGTAGCCTCGTGCGAGGAGCCTTGCTTGGGTGGCGCGGCGCGGGGTGTTTCTGGTGCTCAAGAAAAGGATGGATCTCTTTGTCTGTTTAGGGTCTTTACTTTCAAAACTTTCCTAATTGCGACGCCGGAAGGGATTCCCTGGCGCCCACCGCCGAGTTCTGCCTGCGAGCTGGGAGCTCTCCAACTTGGTTCAGCAGCGCCCGTTGGTGCGTGCCGCGCTAGGCGGCTGCGGTGGAGACCCGGGATTGCCGCGACTTCTTGGCTGCCAGGGACTGACAGCCTGCCCGGAACCGCAGGCTGCGGGCGGTCGCGTCCAGGACTTTTTTATTTACTAAATTTTCATAACTCCCCCCGCCTTCTTTCAGAACTAGACTCCGAACAACTACAATGGTTAAAAGGTTTAGGGCCTGTGTTCTGCCTGCTGTTACAGTGTAGGTGTAGAACACCCTAATTAACCTGCAGCCTATAGGGAAACACTTTTTCTGGAAATTCAACCTCATTTCATTTACTAATCCAAAACTCTAGAGTTCCCAAGGCTCGTCTATTTAATATGAATATGAGGTGAGGGAAGTCCCATTTTAAAAGGTCAGACCATCTTTTTAGCAGCAGTTTGCAGACTTTTTATTGCACTCTGAGAGCATGTAAGTTAGCACTAGTCAAAGGCGCTAAAAGAAATTTCGACAGGTTGTTTTGTTTCTTCTTTCCTCCCAAAGTCCTCACACTTTTCACTTTAAGATTAAAAGCTCAATGCTGGAGAAAGCTCATTTCTGGTGAAGAAATGTGAGACCCAGTTTCTAATATGCCTCTGTACACTGTGTTCCCCTCTGTTTGGAAGGCAGCTAGACGTGAGAAATGGGGGACATATTGTTTTGGGTGAATCATGCCATTTAAAAACAGACACACCCTCAAAAGAATGATTGTATCTGAACACGTGTCTCTTAAAATTGCTTTTTAAAATAATCCCACTATTTCCAGCCAGGTCAGGGAAAGCCACAGACACAGCAAGAATCTTCCCTCTCACTTTTCTGTCCTCACCCCATGACAGTGGATAATTTTGCTGGAGGACAGTAACTGCCCTCCCCTACAGCCTCCACCGGGGTATAAGAGGCCAGGACTGCACAGAAGTAGCCTCACTCTTCCCAAGATTGCATAGCCAGGTTCTGCAACCTCCAATCTCTCGTGAGTCACTAAATTAAAAGCAAATGTATAAATAAGTCAAGTTGAGATATAAAGAGACATGGTCATTGAACTTCCTTGAATCTATAGGAGGGTGTGTCTACACTGGAACCAACTTTAATGGGCATGAATCAATGACAGTATTCCTGACTCTTCCCCACAGAATCCTTGCATTTGGGATCTGGAAAGACATTCTGTTTTTAAACTGCCCCTTTTGGTATTTTAAGATTCTTGCTTTTCGTGTTGTTGGTGCAGGGGAGCAGGAAATAGCCCCCAAGAAATCATAAAGCATATTATGGATCTGTGTCCAGTGTCTACCTGTCTCTTTGTGGTTGCAATAATTGCTATGTGTTCAAGGTCACTTTGGAGCTCAGATTTGATTGAACCGATTTCTATAAAACATTTATGCCCTGAAAACTTTGCTAGTGTAAACTTTTAAATGGGAACTCATATTGCATGAAAGTTGCTGCAGTCTATTAGTTATTATGTCTACTTTAGCCAGTACTTGAGTGGAAAAAGTACCACAGGCTGGATTTTCACCCCTGTGCAATGTTCTGTCACAGGGACCATGATGTGGTAAAAGGGTTTGGGTTAGAATGCTGCCTTTTCAATATTTTAAAAAGGACTGTGCCAGAGGAAATCCACAGCTTAAAATGGCAGGAAATCTCTAGCTATAGGATTAAAAGAAAACCTGAGCTTTTATGGTTTAACTTTTAAACATTTCCAAGGAGTAGTCTTCCAGAAGATCATTTGAAATAGTTGGTGACCATGATGGCTGGAGTTTAACTTGAACTTAAACCCAGTGACTTGGCACTTCCTCAAATGATTCTGTAGACTCCAGGCTGGTGAATGCTTGTGACACACACTTACTTCTCACTTCGTTCTGGTGAATCCTGCTAATGCAGCCTTGAACAAACTGCTGTAAGTCTTCATTCCTCAGGGGGGAAGGGCCCCTAGCTTTTCTCAATAATTAATCAATAAGCAAATATTTACCAAGTGCTTCCGATGTATAGGCATGACCATAAAAGACAAAAGAATATGCAGGTGGTCTCGCCACTCCTCATTTTAGGGCAGGTGTGGACATGTGCTGAGAAAACAGTGCTCCTGAGCAGTGTAGAGGTGCCTGGGAGAGAGCTGGGGGACCAGGCAGGGTTTCTAGTTATGAACGGGCTCAGCGAGACAAGGAGGAGGAGCCGATTCCAAAGGGGAAGGCCAGCAGACATATGGACATAGGAAAATGAAAGGTGCTTCAAGAGACCATGGTAGGCTGGAGTGTGGAATTCAAGAAGGAGAAGGTAGGAGACAAGGTTGAAAGTTAGATGGGTCTCTTGGGTGGGACTAGGATAACACAGTCTGGCAAAGAGAAGGTTCAAGGGAGATCTTCTTGACCAGATAGAGGGTGTCAAGAGGCTCTTCATACCTTCTTCATACCTCCTAGGTTTGCAGGAGCTTTCCAGTAGAGGCAGAAGACTTTATGAAAGCACAAGTTTTTGTGGGTTTTTTTTTTGTTGTTTGTCTGATTTTTTGTTTTGAGTTGGAGTCTTACTCTGTCGCCCAGGCTAGAGTGCAGTGGCACGCCCACAGCCAATGCAGCCTCAACCTGCTGGGCTCTGACAATCCTTCCACCCCAGTCTTCCAAGTAGCTGGAACTACAGGTGCACACTACAATGCCTGGCTAATTTTTTAATTTATTGTAGAGCAAGGTCTTGCCAAGTTGCTCAGTCTGGTCTTGAACCCCTGGACTTACACAATCCTCTTGCCTCGGTATCCCAAAGTGCTGGGATTACAGGTTTGAGCCACTGTGCCTGGTCAACATAGTTTTAAATGCTGGAGCACAACACCCAAGAAATTTTCTGAGTAAGGTTTGAGCAAAGAATGGGACTCTCATGCCGGGGATAATGAGGTGAAGCCAAGGTCAAGGGGAAAGCCGGCAATAGCTGAAGAATCTTCCCATTCTCTCTTAGTCCTTGCACATTGTCTTCTAGAGCTATAAGGGAAGCCATCTCAACTGCTGATTTGGAAAACTTTGGCCTGGGTGACACTTTAGGAGGTCATAGCTCACTCCTTTCCTTCAAGAGATAGTTCCTGCCTGTCTCCCTACTCCTTCAGAACCAAGATCATTGAGGGTTTGACTTTCCCCACCTACTTCTGTTGTTCATTTGTTCAGTTCAATCCAAGCTGGTTTCTAGCCATTCTGAAACTGCTCTTGCCAAGTTCATCCATGATTTCCGTGTTGACTACATCCAGCAGCCACTTTTGAAAGACTCTTACCTTTTCAACAATATTCCACAAGGCTGACAACTTCCTCTGTCTTGAATCACTCCTACCTTTTAGATTCCCTACAATTTTTCCAGCTGTTCCTCTATCTTACCCCAAAATGTAGTTCATCAGGACAGTAAAGTAATATATTCTGTACTTCCCTGGGTAATTTCATCCATCCCAATGGTAGGAGGTACTCTCTGTGCTATGCAGCCAACTCCAGTCTAGATGTGTGTGTATGTCTTTGCACAATGATGACATGACATAATGAAAGACATTTCAGGCGTAAGGTGTCCAAACCTGAACTCTTGATCTTCACTTCAGCTCCTGCTGAAATTCACACCTCTGCCATTTTTCCCTGTCTTAGTGAATGACACCTCCACTCCCTGAGATGCCCAAGCTGAACTGTCCGTGTATCACCCTAGCTGTTTCCCCACTCATCCAGTCCTTCATCAAATCCTACTGATCCAGTCTCCAAGATATATCTGTAATCCAGCCACCACCCTCTTTGTCTCCATCTCAGGATATGTCACTATCAACTGTGACCTGTTCATGCAGAAGCTCTCTAACTGGACTTGCCACCTACATTCTTGCCCTCCCTCCAGTCTGTTTCATACAACAGCCAGAGTGTGTGTGTGTGTGTATGTGTGTGTTTTGAGTCAGGGTCTCATTCTGTTGCCCAGGCTGGAGGGCAGTGGCATGATCATGTCTCACTGCAACCTCAACTTACTGGGCTCAAGTGATCCTCCTGCCTTAACCTCCCAAGTAGCTGGGATTGCAGGTGCACACTACCATGCCCAGCTAAATTTTTTAGATTTTTTATAAAGACAAGGTCTTGCTACATTGCCTAGGCTAGTCTTGAACTCCTGGACTCAGTCAGTTTTCCCACCTCAGTCTCCCAAAGTGCTAGGATTTTAGGTGTGAGCCACTGCATCTGGCCCAGAGTAATATTAAAAACATAGATGCTATCACTTTCCTGCTTAAGCCTTCTAATAACGTTCCATTACAATTAGGATAAAATTTGAAAATCTCTGCCTACCCTCTGGATTTCTGTTCTTAAGCCTTGTCAGCTTTCTTTTAGTTTTTCAAAGGAATCAACTTTTTCCCAACTCAGAACTTTTCCATAAGCTGCTCTCCTTTAGATGTTCTTCCTGCCTACCATGTTCTGGCTAATTCCAACTCCTCATTCAGGTCTCAGCCATTATCTCCTTGTAGAGGCCACCCCTGATTTCACAGTGTAAATTAGGATCCTCCCGTTCTTTCACAACGCCCTGTTCTTGTACTGGTTACAGTTAGTAAGAATATAATTGTTACTTAACTCCTGACTTGTCTGCTAGAAAGTAAGTCCTGTGAAAGCAGTTGTTGCATCCAGTTTGTTCTCTATGAACAGTGTGTGGCCCATAGCAGTTGTTTAATAAACATTTGATAAAAAATAAATGAGCCATTTCTCTGACCTCAAATAGTCTGTGTCATCTTCACAAATCACTAGCACTAACATACAGTGTCACTCTGATGTGCTTTTGTTTCATTTTGCCCTGTGTTAGCCCACAGGATGGTCTGCTCATGAGCTGGGGGCTTCTCTCTGTCTCTCCATGGTGTTCTGTAAATTGGGAGTGGGGTTTAGCAAACACCAAAGCCTCATTGTCACATCACCTACTTGATACAAAGTGGCATTTGGTGTGTGCCCAAGGAAATAAAACGTAGAAACCTTGTAGCACTGTCCCCGCTACATCACTAACTCATGAACCCCAGGACTTGTGGAAGAGATGGCTTCAAGGCCTTGCCTGGTCGAGTCATTTCCCCTAAGCTTGAGCTCCCCTTCTTGTTACTGAGTACAAGCTGCCACATGTCCAGTGTGGCTTTGAGGGTGGCCTTCACTGGTCATAGAGATGTGTCCTTTGGTCATTTTGCTCTTGAGGTATAGATGGGCCCATCTTCCAGGGAGCCTGAGGAATCTCCAGGCCGCTGGACCAGCACCCATCCTCCATTCCTGTTACATTCCAGTCAGGAGGTCCACGATCTGGAAGTAGCCAGAACCACTCCTCACCAGAAATGCTGGGGACCCCAATCTAGAGCATCAGATGGGAAAGCAGGATCCAATTCCCTTATTAAAGTCCTGAGTGCCCTTGAAGGGGAGATGGCCTAACCCTTTTGCCTCTAATCTCCTCCATCTCTGCAAAAGAGGAGCAGCGAGGATTAGCAGGTCTTATCAGGGAAGCATTAAGCTCACTGGAGATAAAGCGCAACTCTGGAGTTGGAGGGGGTTTGGAGAGATAGGGAGGAGGCAAATGATTAGGGAAAGAAGGAGAATGTGAGCAACAAACAGGAAGTTAACAAAGTGGCTTGTGCAGCTGCAGGGTGCTAGATGGAAGGGAAAGCAGGAACAAGCTGCCAGGGCGTGGGCTGCAGGGTATCAGTGACCTTCCACGTGCAGCAGGGGCAAATGCTGACATTGGGGCCAGGTCTGCAGGCATCACGTCCAGGCTAACGATGATGAGCGGCAGTTGATAAAGAAGTGCAAAATCTGGTGCAGGGTGTAAGACTCCAGATATCCCTTTTCCTCTCCTTTGTACATATTCTGATCTCATCTGACCCAGCTATCCTAGGAGCTAGGTGCTATCATGCCCATCTCACTGATGAGGAAACTGGGGCTGAGGGGGTCAGGTGACTTGCCAGGGGCCACACGTCTAGTAAGTGACTGAGCTGGGACTGTAGGCCTTGTCTTCTGATCCTGTGTCCTGGCTTCCTATATGCTGCCACAGCTTGGCCTGTAATGGATACAGATCAGCCCTCCATTCATATAAGCACTGGAAAAACAAGTCGTTACAGCTGCCGTAATCTTGCACCTAACTCTTTAACTCAAAGCGTTCTTCAAAGCCTCAAGCAGGTGGTTATGCAGCTTCCTTCTTACCAGCTTCCCTCTTTTCTTGGCCATTTTGGTTCACTGATAGGGAAAGTTGTCACAAATAGCAAAGAGGCCACGATTCCTGTTGTATCAACACTAAGCAGGCCACAGGAAGTGATGACATTTAAAGTTGGTTATTGTGGATGTCTTTGAGAAGAGAAATAACAGGAAATTAGTAGTCACAGAGCATTCTGGTGAACACCACAGAGGCAGAGCCCGTGTGGTGCCGAGGGTCCCAGGGAGGGCTAAGAGCCCGCACACCAACAGCAGAGACCCCCACAGTGTGGGATGTTCCCCCACATAGGCCAAGTCTTGGGCAAGTTGCCTCCCTTTCTCACCAATCCACGTCAATGTGGTATTCAAGGATGGATCTGGTGGGGCACGGTGGATTGTGAGGCCAAGGTGGGAGGACTGCTTGAGCCCAGGAGTTCGAGACTAGCTTGGACAACATAGCAAAACCTCATCTCTACAAAAAAAATTTTAAAAATCAGCTGGGCATGGTGGCACATGCCTGAAGTCTCAGCTACTCAGGATGCTGAGGCTGAAGGATGGCCTAAGCCCAGAAGTTTGAGGCTTCAGTAAGCAGTGATTGTGCCACTGGACTTTAGCCTGGATGACAGAGTGAGAGTCCGACTCAAAAAAAAGGATGGTTCTAGAGTGATTGTTGTTATGGGTTTTAGTAAAGGGGGGTGAGCATTCCTGTGTTGGGAGAGCTGTCCACATCAAGGAACGCCTGGTCCGTCTGGGAGGTGCTGCTTGGGAAGAAGAATGAAATGACACATATGGAGGTCTGTGTGCCTGGCACCGTGCAGGGTGCATTCTATGTGTGGCCTCGCTGAAACCTTACCCAGTGAGGGAGTTCTACTGTGACGTTCAGGGAGGCTAGGTGACTAGCCCAAGGCCTCATGGCCAGCCAGAAGCCAAGTCCACATTCTCTGACTGCTTTCTTCCTAGTAGACTGCCTTACCTCCCAGGAAGGAGGCTCTCCAAACTTGCCCAGCCAAATAGGAATAATGGACCCCGCTTTATTGTTTTTCTCTGATATGGGTATTTCCCCACTCCTTTGGAAACTAAGTTGCTGTGAGATCAGGTGTGTGAGCCTCTTTGAACTCGCCCTGAGAATGGCATTAGGAATTAGCTGTGAGAGCCACATCTGTGTGAGGGTGGGAGCAAAGACAGCAGGGAACAAACTTAGTGCTGAGGAGCTCATTCCCTGGGATGGAGGGTACCATCCTTGGCTCTCTGGGGCTGCAAGCTGGCAGATCTGGGCTGTAGGTTTTAGCCCCTTGCCTTCTCCAACAGCATCTCTTTGGGCCATATGTTGGCCCTAATGGGCAGCCCTGGGCCTTAGCAGACAGCTGCCCAGACCACCTTGGTACTGGATATGGAACTCTGCCCTCAACTCCGAAACAGTTGCTGTCAGGTGGATGACTAGGAGGGGTAGGAGGAAGATTCCCTTCTGGTGGTGAAAGGGACACCTGGCTCCCGGGAATTCCTGAGCTGTTGCTTTTATGAAGCCCCCTTGGGCTACCGAGTTAGCCTGGTGGACCCTGCTCCCTCATTGGGTTCTGGGACGCAGGCCAGTTGGGACTGTTCACCATGGTGCTGGTGGAAGATCTTGCTGCTTGCTCCCCAGCACAGGGGTTCTAGTCAGAAGACCCAGACTCCAGTGCCAGCTGCATGACCTCTGGCAGGTCCCTTAACAACCCCGTGTCTAGTTTGCCTTGTGCCTAATTGGGTAATGATAGGAGTTGTCCCGTCTCCTTTGCAGGGGTTAGGAATCAAGTGACATGAAGAATGGGAAAGGGCTCTCCCAACTGCAGTGCACTGTGCACATGTTATGCTTATTATTGCAAAGCACTTGTGTCATTGCTAGGTTGTGACTTGGATCGGCCTTAAGGAACAAGGAGGTTGTGATTATAGCCCTACAGCATCCCTGGGCAGAGAAGAATTGTCCCTGACATGCTGCTACCACCACTCCCCCACAGCCTCCACTCGGAGCTGAAGGGGAGAAGGGCTTGCTCTGGACCTCTGGAGCCAGGGCTGTTTTTTGCTCATACTCAAAGGTGGGTGGTGGAGACACCCCCACCCCCACCCCACCCAAAGTCTCCCTCCCTGCTGTGTCCCAAGCTGTGACCTCTGAGCGGCACCCAGGACCTTAGCTGCTCCTTATCCTTGGGCATGACGCCTGCAGCTTTGCCACATCCCTGTGGGACCTGCCTACCCTACCTCTGAGCCCTCCCTTGGATACAGTATCAGTCGAGCTCAGGAAGGAGCTGCAGTTTGCCCAAGCCAAGGACTCAGGCAGGGCAGTGCTGAGCACATGGGCCATGCTGGTGGTGCTCAGGAAGGTTGTGCGGTTCCTAGCTTGCATGGACAGATGAGATCCATGCCTGAAGTCATTTGCGTCCAGAACTGTTTTTAATGTGTTTATTCTTTCCAGGTTTCCCTCACAATTTTGTCTCTTCATAAGAGGACCTCTCATGATTAACCTCATATTATTGTGAAACACATTTAGAGCAGTAATTATTCCCATTTTAGATAAGCAAGCTGAGGCCTAAAGAGACACAATAATGGGCAAGGTCATTCTGGCAAATACTGGTAGAATCAGGCCTGGGGCCCAGGCCTCCCACCTCCTTCCCCAGTGCTCCCCCATGCTGAATCCATGGTCAGACGTTCAGGGGCAGGAACTGGGGGCGACAGGAGAGGTCATACTCAGAGTCATGTGCATTGGGCACCTCTGGGTCAGCCAGCATGTGGATGCTTTCAGGGGCATCATTTATGGCTCTGAAGACAGAGAGGAAGGATGGGACAGTCTAACTGTGTTCAGCAAACACAAAGAGAAATTTTCGGGCTGTCAGGTTAAAACAAAATAAATAAAGACATGTGCCATCTGATGGTACATCAGT
Source organism: Tarsius wallacei (assembly GCA_963574415.1). Classification (NCBI taxonomy): domain Eukaryota; kingdom Metazoa; phylum Chordata; class Mammalia; order Primates; family Tarsiidae; genus Tarsius; species Tarsius wallacei. Next base: position 57,294 of record CAUYQG010194438.1, read on the forward strand.
GGGGTCACCATGACAGGCCTGCCTTGCTAAGTCTCTCTGACTGGCTCCCGCTCCTGGGGCCTGACCTTTCAGAACTGGCTCGTGGGCCTGTGTCAGGCCCCAGTGCTTAGAGGCTGTCAGAGGCCTTGCTAATGGGGAGTGGAGCGACACATCGGCATCCTCAGCCAGCAGTCTCTGCAGCATCCTGGAGGGGCAGGCAGGGCAGCAGGCGAGGACCTCTGGGTCATGCATGGTGGCAGGAGCAGGCTTTGGCAAGTCCAGGAGCTGCCAGACAAATTAAATGTGGCTTTGCCCTCGGCATGGGGGATTCAGGGGCCGGGAGACGTGTGGAGGGAGAGGTTTGAACATGCCCATGTTGTGGAGAGCAGGATCTTACCTTCTCACTCCCCCTCTTGCTGAGAGCCACACGGCTGAGCCTCCATTTCAAAATGGCAGCCCCCACACCTGAGCTGGGCAAAGCAATTCAAGAACAGATTTTTTTTTTTGTAAATGACTTAACTATTTGATAATCTGTTTCAAATATCCATGTACCATCTCTACATTATTTGGGAAGGATGAGAGGGTTTTGTGTCACAAAACTAAATCCCAACCTCCTGTTGAAGATATTTTCTTGGCCTTCAGAACCAAGGAGCCTGTCTTTTGCTGGGATACCTGCACACTTGGAGTGATGGGAAGGTATCTGCTTATGGTCTATCTCCCCATGAAACCATGAGCACATCACTCAACTTATGATAACAACTATGTGAACACTTCATATGATGCCAAATGCTTCATATGTACTGTCTGTGAAGTAGATAGCACCATTATTTTCCTCTTGTTAGAGAGATGAAACAAAGGCCTAAAGAGCATTTCTCAGCTCGTTAGTGACAGAGCCAGATTTAGACACCAAAACAGACTAATTCCAGAGGTTCTTTGTGATGATGTACTCCATCATAAGAGCTGAGTGAATGAATGTACAAATGAATGAATGAATAGGGGTTGTTCAGGATATTGCCTGAGTGCTTGCTTTTTTCCTTGCTTATGAGGCTTGGGACACAAAGGGTTTCAATCAAATTTAAAATGGCTAGCCTTCTCGCCTCCCAGCTGCCTGTTTCATTCAGCTGGTCAGGATATGATACTAATTGAGACCGTGGTCTTGGGATCAGACCCAAGGGACCATCCTAGGACTTGAGTCAGTATTCTTTGTCCTTCGAGCTTCCTGACAAGTGACTGCCACCAGCTACCAGTCACAGCAGGATTTTGATGCAAGAGTAGAGAAGTTACCAGAAAAATGCAAGTGGTGGTCAGCAAAGTCATCTTTGACTTTTGGGGTGTTAGGACAGTGCAGGAAATCATCTAGCCCAGATGCTTATTTTAAAGATGGGGACGATGGGCCAGGCTTGGTGACTCAACCTGTAATCCCAGCACTTTGGGAGGCCAAGGCGAGTGGATTGCCTGAGCCCATGGGTTTGAGACCCACCCATGAAACTTGGCGAGACCTCGTCTCTATGATAAATCAAAAATTAGCCGGACATGGTAGCACACGCCTGTAGTTCTGGCTACTTGGAAGGCTGAGGCGGAAGGATCACTGGAGCCCAGCAGGTCGAGGCTGAGGTGGCTGGGAGCTTGCCATTGCACTCCAGTCTGGGCGACAGAGTGAGACTCCAACTTAAAAAAAAAAAAAGATGGGGACACTGGAGCCCAGAGAGGAACAGTGCTACAGCTAGTGAGGGGCAACCAAGTCTCAGGTCCTTGAACGTCGACAACTGGCTCACTCTGAGTCAAGGCTGGGGTTACCCCAGCACCTCTAGTCTGTAAAGTAGTAATCAGTGGTCAGTAGTAATCAGTGGGAAGGATGAGAGAGGTTTGTGCCACCTTCTTTTTTCTCACCATGCCCTCCCCCTTGTGCTGAGGGTCCAGGTCTTCAGGAAAAGATAGCCACCTGCCCAAGAGAGGAAGCGACAAAGGGTGCAGGAGGAACCTGTCCCCTGGCAGCACAGAGAGGAACTCAAATTGGCCCAAGGGATGTCTACATAGTTGCCAGGAACAGAGAGACCAGACTATTCCCAGCGTCTATATGCAGTGATTAGCAAGCAAGAAAGGAGAGTCTCCCCAGAGACACCCATCACAGATGGCAGGAGTTGGGAGGGCTTAGCAGCCCAAGGGAGAAGAGAAGTATGGGGAAATTGAGATTCAACCTGGATGCCCATCAACCCGAAATCCCTTTCCTCTACCCCTCAGTGCCCTCCAAGTCTAGCCCAGGTGCTGATGGCATGCATGGGCCTCCTGGCCCCTGTCTCAGAGGCAGGCAAGGTGTCTTCATGGCCTCTGCCAGCTCCAGAAGAAACAAGATCCAAGTAGTGTCAAAGATGACAGATTGTGAGGGGGACAGGGGCCCTCCCCTGATGGCAGGGCTCAGCTGGGAGGCTCCTCTGAAGCAGAACAGATGGGGGAAGTCTGAGAGGGATATCCTTGCAGCCTGGAGACTTTGTTGTAGCTTTTCATTGGATTTTCTTCTGTTAGTTTTGTTGTTTTGCTTTGTTGAGGCATTTTCACAGAGGGGCGTGATCCAATTGTGCTGTGTCTGCTTACTCTAAAGGAGTTGGGGGTGGGGAGCAGGGAGAACAGTTTCGGGTCACCCATATTTTGCTTTGCCCTTGTTGGGGGTGTAGAGGAAGGACTTGAGAAGAACTAGTGTGTACCACCAACCAGCTGGCACCAATGGCTTGTCTGGCTGACTCCAAAGCTGTAGTCTTTGTGCCCTTCCAGGCTGCTCATGAGGAAGGCTCTGGAAATCCAGGGTAATGTCATATAATCGACCACTCCCTTTCACAATCCTGTTCTAGCCTGGCTCTCCCTATCAAAACTTACACTGCGTCCTGGCTCCTGCTCTCCTTGGAGGCCTCCCTGGAGGAGGAGGCATCTCCAGGTGTCCTCGGCTACTTAGACCCCTCACTATTGTCCCACCCATCTGGCATAGCCTGTTCAAGTCCTATAGCTTTCAAAGCTCCTGCCTGCCTTTGTCAAAAACGATTACTTGCACTGCCTCAGTGTCCATCCCAAAGTTGACCTATCTGGTTTCTGACCCTCTGCTTTTCTCAGGATGGTCACTCTTTTAAGCTGCCGGGCCTCCACCAGATGCCTGTTCCCAGATCTCTTGTTCTCCTGGATCCTCTGGCTTGTGATTGGCCCCCTGCCTCGAGCCCACCATCTCCCTGTGGCATTTAAGAGATAAATACAGAGGGAGCCGCAGCTGGGGGAGCAGTGCTGTTCTTCACCCCAGGAGCAGAATTGCGCACCCTTCTCCTCGGAGCCCACGAGGCCCTCTATCCCCCTCATTCCCTCCAGACCTAGCTGGGCATCTGATTTCATCTCATGAATGGGTGTCTAAAAGCCACAGACAATCTTTATAAAGAAGATTACCGGCCGGGCTCGGTGGCTCAGCCTGTAATCCCACGCCTTGGGAGGCTGAGGTGAGTGGATTGCCTGAGCCCGTGGGTTCGAGACCCGTCTGGGCAACTTGGTGAGAACTCATCTCTACAATAAATTAAAAAATCAGCCGGGCGTGGAAGCGCGCGCCTGTAGTGCCAGCTACTTGGGAGGCTGAGGCGGAAAGATCGCCGGAGCCCAGCAGGTTGAGGCTGCGGTGGCCGGGAGCGGGCACTGCACTCCAGTCTGGGTGACAGAGTGAGACTCCAACTCAAAAAAAAAAAAAGAAAGAAGATTACCTGTGCTTTAAAGGGGCAGCTAAACTGGAGTTCTGTATGTCTGGTGAGGAAGCTAGAACACAGTTAAGAACAGAGGATTGAGGATGCCTCAGAGCAGGTGGGGCTTGAAGTACAGGAAGGATGCAGGGGAAAAGGGGGCTTGATCCCACAAGCTTCCAGGGCCAGCTTACTCACCGCAAGTCCATGGCAAACAGGGAGTACCAACGAAGCTCAATGGCCTGGTTCACTGCCCTTGTCCTCTTGGTAACCATCAGAAAGGCCTGGAGGGCAAGATCAGGCCCTAAGATGTAGAAAGAGGACAATTAATGGGGTGCAGACAGAGCCAAGGAAAGCCTTGGTGGGTGTAGTTACTGCACAACAAGGCCAGCAAACTCTTGGCCTTGTGTCCTGTTCTGTCCTGCCCATGTGGAACTGGGAGGCCCAGGCTAAGTGAGCAGCCGTCCTCATCTCCATCCCTGTACCTGAGAACAGCAGCTATCAGTGTTCTCTGCTGCAGAGCTCCCCGGGTAACCAGTCAAGTAGCTAAGCAGAATGACTTCAGCTAAGAGGTTCCCGAGAAGGAAGAGAAGGGAGGAGCTGGGAACACCAAAGGGCCCATCTACAGCCAAGATGGGCTTCCTCCCCCACTGGTCAGCACCTGGTCTTCTGGGATTCTCAGATGTCTCCGACAGAGGTGTCTTTTCAGAACCTAAATCCCACAGAGAATCTAGACCACCTGTGGGAGTTCTTAATCACAATTTAAATGACTTTCTGAGATGAAACGATTGCATCATTGGACAGAGTTGGACCTGGGGGACAGTTGACTGCCAGGGTGATGGTGTGGGTATAGTGCCAAAAGGCTCCCTTTTCCTACCAGGACCTCAAAATTGAATGGAAGGGGAGAAGTAGTGTTTGTCTACATGATAGTTTTTGTGGAAAATCTGTCCGTTGCCCTTCAACCTTGGGATCTGTACATGGTTCCTTTTTTGTGAAACAGCTGATTCTCTGTATTCAAATGGTTAGCTAGTTGAGTGGGTCTGAGGCTTGAAGCAGAGACACTGGGGAACACCCCCAACTGGGGGACCCAAGATGATTTCTTTTCCTCTTACGTGGGGCCACAGTTTCTGCAGTTAGGACCAACAGTTTCAGGCTCCAGACTGAGGATTCCTAGGCCGGGTACCCCCACAATTGGACAAGCTATCATTGCTGAGCCAAGAAACACAGGATGCTTCTGGGTCAGAACACAGGAATGTTGAGGCCTTCATTCTGAGAGGGAAATTTTTCCTTGGATGCTGAGAGGTTTCTTCGCCAAGATTTAACTTCAGCATCTGGTGCTTCCTGAAATGCCTGGTCATCAGAATTAGAATCTAGACTTATGTCCTAGTACTTAGGACTCTCCATGCAAAGATAAAGCATCTTGGAATGTTTTCATGCCATCCCCACAAAGCTAATACATTGAAAAAATGTTCTATCAGAAATGCCCCCAGTTAAATTGAGTCAGAAGAATCAGAGAAAAAGAAGTGAGCAAGACAATTGGGTTGTCTTCATTGGGACATTTCAAGAGCACAAGCCAGTTTACAGGGTAGCACTGGAATCCTGAGCTGTTATGACTCTACACACAGTTGTTTGCAGTCTCAAGTGTTCAGTGTCTCTGATGCCATCCCACATGGCCCAGCACGGAACTGAGGTTGAGCTACCCGGCCTACAGCTCCTTGGCAAAAATCAACTTTTATTCTGGATCAGAATCCCAGTTCTGGCTTCAGCCTTCCAACTTCTAAATGTTTTTGATTTGCTTCTATGCATACTTTATTATTATTATTATTTTTATTTTTTAGGTGTCAGCAAACTGATTTTAATATATACACATACATACACACATTCACAGTCACATTCCAGTGTGACAAATGCCCCTTCTTCAACCAGGAAAGAGTGCTATCACACTCCAGGTTCCAGAGACTCTCTAGAAAGTGCCTAGACCTGGCAGTTTTCACAGATAACACCCAGTGGGGGCCCTTTTATTAAAGCGGGAAGGGGCTGGGTGCATCCCGGGGTGTGTCTTGTCTGGGGCCTCAAGCACCCTCTTCATCAGCTCTTCGTCCTGCATCAATAACTCCATCAGCTTTTTGCCCATCTATTCATGGATGTCCAGGTTCTTGGAGACACATCGGTCCAGGCACACAGACTCACCGTTGGACAGCTCTGCTTCCTTGTAGTGGGAAGGCACGCACTTCCGGTGACAAGCACTGGTCACTCTGTTGTACATATCAGCCATCATCTCCACCTCCAGCTCTGCATCCAGCTTCTGGGCCCTGAGCAGATCTATCTCAGCCTGGCATCATCTCCTTTTGGCCTCCTAATCCACCTCCTGGGATAGGTCACAAGAATCACAGTGACCCCAACTTCTGGCAAATACTATAATTTTCCCCAGTCTCTATGCATACTTTAAAAGAGTGTGTGTTTCTTATGTCCTTAAGATCAAACCTACTGATTGTGCTGTGCAAATGCTGTATTTTCTTGGTCATTTTTATCTGTCTGGTCTATCAGTTATGGAGAAGGGCTGTTGAATTGCTTTGTGCTATTGTGTTTGTGACTCTTTGAGCAATTTTTCATTGTTGGTTTACACATTTGGAGGCTGCACCTGCTTACCTCTCAACTTTTTGGTTTCTTCTTCATTTTTGACCCCTGGTAACTTATTTTGCAAACTCAGCTGTGCATTCAAGAAGAAATTTGGAATGAAGGGGTTTTCCAATATATTTAGTCTATTATCATTTACTTACTAGTTTCTTCTGTTTCTCAGTGATAGGCAGAGGTAAGCTTTTAATGGATACTTTTTCTGGCTTGAATTAATGTCTTTCAAAGCAAGCTGCCTGTCTAGGCAAGGCTCTTTGATAAAAACAACTGATATTTCTTAGCATGCTGCTGTTGGGGTGGAGAAAGGAGCCAAGGCACTGTGAGGGTTTGGGTCTAGAATCAAGGACAAGACAGTCCAGCAGTTTTCCCCACTGTGCCCCAAAAGCATCTGAGGCATACTGGCGCCTCAGCAGACCCAGTTTCTCTGGGGTGTTGTAAGGGACCTCTGTTGAATGATCGAGGCATTATACATACTCCAGGGCCTTGAGTCTGCCTTGACAAGCCAGAGTGTTCTGCTGGAGAGGAAGCTGTATTCCTAAGATGCCTCAAGCCCCCCCCCTCCCCCCCCCCGGCCGAAGTGCAGGATCCTCAACGCTCCCTGCAGTATCAGAGAGTTAGAAGTAGCTGGCTCCAAATTTCCCCACACCTGTTCCTGGCCTTACCCCCGGGACTCCTTTTGCACTGGCACTTGGCTTCTGGCAGGCAGAAAGTTTGTCTGTTTCCATCTCTTCCAGATGGCTCTGGGAAGGACCAACAGAGCGGGGGGCTGGGGATAGGGGAGAGGGGACCAGGAGGCAAATGTCCACCATTTGGAAGGTGCAACCACTGTCCCCGAGAAGGCACATGTGCCTAGTACTGCTCTGCTGTCAGCGGGCAACGGAACACTCCCCAGAGGTGAGGGTGGCCCATGGAGATTCCTGTGTTGAGTTATCCCAGGATGTGGAAATCGCAAGGTGGTTGGGTCCACGTAAATCTTGAATCTAGTGGAAAAGGCTTGGCTAAAACGGCAACATTTCCAAAAATGCTTTCATGTATGTTACTTTTGTTGAACCTCACACTCACTTTCAGAGATGGTATTATTTGTTCTCCATGTAACAAGAGAAAACCAAGGCTTGGTAAGCTAAATTGATTCAGCAGATTTACACAGTTACAAAGGGGCCAATTCCAGATTGATTGCTCCCTCTAGGTAGCTGATACTGGAAAAGGAAAAAGTGATAGAACTTTAGAAACTGAAAAGACCTTGCAGATCCCAGTCTGACCCTGTATTTTATAGGTGAGAAAACATGTATAAAGAGGCAAAGGGAACTGCTCAAAGTCATCCAGAAAGCTAAGAGATCCTTTAAAAAAATGGAGCTTTTTTTAAAATATGCCTGTTTTACATAACATTTCAATTCAGTGAATTTAATTGTTATGAATGCTTGTGATTTCTCTGAGAAACCCAATCTGTAATGGAATGACAGCCTGCAGGAATAACCTAGCCTAGTAGACAGTTGCATTGGGAGGAAAGGCTCTGTGACCCCATGTCACCTGGGCTTCCTGGCTCAAAGTGGCAGAATAAGTTGTCTCCTCTCTCATTTTCATTTAGTTCCCATTAGAAGTCTGAGCGGCATCCCAGCCACCTGTCTGACTGTTGGGTAAATCCTTTTCTAATGCAGATTTTCATCATTGATTCATCACCTAATAGGCACAAGATGAACATGAGATGCTAGGCATTTACACAAGTGATATTTCATTTAATGCTCATTCAAATTCCTATCATCTCTATTTCGCACATAAAGAAGTAAAGGCTCCTGAAAGACCATATAACTTACCCAAACTCACAGTGCTAGAGCCAGAACTTAACACCAGGGGTCAAAGAACTCCAAATCTATGCTTCTAACCACATAGTCCTTTACAGCTGCCTCACCTAAGAGAAAAATGAACTTCAGATTCTAAGCAGGGCTTGGGAAAGCCGGGAATAGCAAAACTATTGCAAACATTCTTAACTACAGCTGTATGAAATGTATTTCAAGGTGTATCTGTAAGCCCAAAACTCTCCATAAAACATGTTAACGGATTTCTTTGAGTTACCAGCTCCCTGAAGCCCTCACACCTTACTTTGCATTTATCAGGGGTTTCTTTTTATTTATTTCTTTTTTTTTTTTAAATCAGTGTCTCACTCTGTTGCTCAGGCTGGAATGCAGTGGCATGATCCCAGCTCACACAGCCTCAACTTCCTAGGCTCAGGTGATCCTTCAACCTCAGCCTCACTAATAGCTGGGACTATAGGTACATGCCACCACATCTGGCCTGTTTTTTTTGTTTGTTTGTTTGTTTTGTTTTGTAGTGACAAGATCTCACTACGTTGCCTAGGCTGGTCTTGAATTTCTGAGTTCGAGTGGTCCTCCCACATCGGCCTCTCAAAGTGCTGGGATTTCAGGTGTGAACCACCACGCCTGGCCTCATCTGAGCTTTCTTCATGAGTTTCTGCACAGAGTTGAAGATTCCTGTCGTTGTTAAAGTTGAAGTTTAGATTAACAGGAAGAGATGCCACAATGGAGAGCATGAGGATCAGAAGTCACCAAGAATTCATTGCCCTCAATTCATGTTTGACTGGAAGCAACATTAAAAAACACGAACTCTGGAACCTTAGTATTTAAGTTCAAATCCTGCCTCCACCACTTACTAGCTGTGTGACTTCAGGCAGATCAACTAACCTCCCTATACCTCAGCTTCCCTGCCTGTAAAAGGGGATAATAATTGTATTTATTGCATAAACTTATCAGGAAGATTAAATGAGTCTTAAAGGTTTTCGAACAGTGATGTGTTACAGGCACTGTGTTTTTAAATTTTTTTTTTAATGGATGGACAAATAACAGAACAGACAAATATTTATTGAGTGTCTGGCAGGTGCCAGGAATTATGCTAAGGAAATTTTTCCAGCTATGAAGAAAAACCTGTTGTGGTTATGTGAAAGGGTCTTTGTACTGCTGAGTCGGCTAGCTGGGGTTTCTTGAGCATCTAGGGACTCAACATCATGCTGAGTCCCCCGTGGGCTTCCTGGTCAGGCTGGCCCACACAGAAAGACCCATAAAGCTGCTTGTGCCGTTTCTTAGAACATCCGCGTGAGTACTAACTTGTTCCCAGAGAAGGTCTGGCCTGAGTCAACTGTAGCCATGAGAGGACTTCACTGGCTCTTCTCACTGATACCCATTTAGGCCTTATTATCCTGGCAGTGTGCCTGCTTTTTATCTCCGAAGCCACAGCATTCCAGTAAGAGAGGCTGTTACCCTCGGCAGCTCACCGCACATGCAGCCGGCCTTTCCTGTCCTGGTGTTGGTCAAGTTTCCTTTCCCTGTGTCCCTTGCTACCCTTACTAGGCTGAACTGTGTTCTTTTCTGATCACCTCTCCCAGGGTGAGGTTCTTTCTGATCATCTCCTCCTAGATCTGCTCTCTCCTGAACTCCAATCAAGCGAGAACCAGACCCAGAACTCAAAGCCCTGGGGTTATGAGATCAGAATATTCAGGAACCCCAATGACTTTGTGTGTGTGCTTGGTGGGATGAGGATCAGACCTGCAAAGAGAGATTGTAGGTCATTATCACAAAGTGGTCAGCTGAGCCTGAGCACTGAATGCTGAGGAAGGTGAAGGCCTCAAACTTCCAAATGAAGATGTTCAGGGTAACTCCTACCAGCCGAGGTAAAATGAGTGCTAAAACTCAGCATGCCATGTCTGCCTTTGTTGAGAGGTTGACTGAGGTGTTCCCTCAGACTCATTATCCGTGGTCTGTCCACTTTACCATCTTGCTGGACTCCTGGGCTCTGCATTTCAGCATCAGCTTAATATGCCACCCCGAGCCATTGTGTATGCTCAGCTTCCCTTTTTTGAATTATGTGGATACCTTTCTAGGCAGTCCCAGGCCCCCTTGCCCTTGGCTTAGTACAGTTCTGACCTCGGAGTGCATGCAGCTCAGTTACAGGTTATAGAAATTGTTTCCTAAACCTGGTAAACAAGAACAACCTCCTATTCCTCCTCATTCCCATAGGACTGACCAGCCAGTCAGCAGCTCTTCGTTCATTATTTTATCAAGTACCAGTTTTTTATCAAGTACTGTGCTAGGCACCAGGGGACTGTGAAAATCAATAAGTTTAATTCAAGGTAGAAAAAAAGGACCCAGATGGTATCCTAAATCAACATAATGCTTTGTGGTTCCAGATGACCATAAAACCCTGAATGAAGAAGATAGAAATTGGCCCTTGGGTCAAAAGCCTTTTCAACAAAATGGCGGCGGCACTCACTGTGAGACATTAGTCCATTGAACTAAAGCCCTAAAACATTCTCTGAGTTGTCCTCAGGGACAATTCTGGACCTTCCAAGCAGTATTAACAATAACCATCCTTCATGCAGGTAATAGAACCTTACAGAGTGCCCTCATTCACAGCATTTCTTTTGCTCCTCATAGTTGCTGTGACAGGAAGGCAGAGCAGTGTGTGCCTCTGTTTTGCAAACGTAGTTTTGCAAAAACTACAACTGAGAAGTTACATGACTTGTCCAAAGCCAGAAGAGCAGGCAGAACACTGAAACAGTATCTTCAGACTCATTAACCACTACTTGTCCACTTTACCGTTCCACTAGCCTTCAGGCTCTAAATTTGAGCATCAGCGTAATGTGCAGCCAACCAATAAAAAGCGTGAGTCACCTTTCATTTGGAAAGCTTACACAGATAGATAGGCTTTGTTTGATGCCAAAAATGTGTCTGACTTGAGCTTGTCTTTGATAATGTACAGATCCAAGACTGAATGTTTTGCTGACTTTTTCTGAGATAATACATCGTGGCCTGTCTTAGCATCATAAAGCTGCTGGAAGGGAATTTGGGAAAACATCTGACTCATCCCTTCCCCTCCTCCATGCCACCCACAGGCAGGTGAATGTCCTGTACCATGCAGGCCCTTCTCTGCTCCTCTTTTCCCGTTGCAAAGCCTTCTTTCCCTTTGAAAACATGGGCAAAGTGCTGATGCCATGTCAGCATTTGGCACCAACCTGCAGGATGCCCTGAAAGGCAGGATGTCAGGTGCACCCTGGGAAGGCTGGGATCCAGTACAGAGAAGACAAGTGGAAGCACACCCAACTTGTAAACTCTTGCCTCAGTATCATGTTTAGGAGTCACCTCTGACTTGTAAAGATGGACTTGATCGAAGAGATGGGAGTCTGGTGATTCCTGCAGTTCTTGGCCTCCTGAGTCTGGGTTGTCCCAGGGCCAACCAGGTGGCACAATCTTCACCATGACTACAGTGGACTAGACCCAACTTGAGAGTATCTCCCCCTCAGGACAGGGGGCTGATGGGTCCTTTAAAGTGATGGTCAGGTCTAGTAGGTATCATCGATTGCCCTCAACCCCCACCTCACTTCTGGTTTTTTCAAAGACACCCCAAACTTCTCCCTTCCATGAGCAGGAAGTGAGGGGAGGAGGCTGCTTTTTTTATGGAAAGATAAATGCATTCACAGAGATGCCTCCCAGTGAAGTGCCAGGATGAAGAACAGAACGAGGGTTTCTCCCATGAAAAAGTGGCGGGTCTGCCCTTCCTTTGTGGGCTCGGAACCTTTGGTGTGATTTTCCACTCTTGCAGCTGAAGATTTTGCCTTGAGGAAAGTTAGTTTACACCTTGTTACTGAAGAAAATAGCTGAGGTTTGAGAGATGAACAACCACCCACTCCCTGTCTGTCAAGAGCCAGAACAGGTTAAGATGAATGGGGACCTCTCTCTGCTCCCCTTCCGCCTACCCCATTACTCTCTGATTCTTCCTGCTCCATCAGGAGGACAGCCAACCTCCTCTTCCCTATCCCTGCCTCCTACCTTTGGAGGAAGACAGATCGGAATTGATCTAATCCTTTAAAACATATTTAATGTTCAAAGGCCTTCCTTGCATAGAAGCAGTTTAAGGGTTCCTGTGATTCTGGGTTTAAATCTGTCTTTTTCATTTCCTACAAATGCGTTGCCATCTGTTGATTTCATTGCTGTGACACCCACGTCAAGATCATTCATAAGGAGGTTTGGGCCCATTCCTGAACCCCTCCCTTACTCACAACTCTGCCCCATCCAAGTGCCTGAGCATGGATCTATGAAAATGCTAGCACATACGCACACGCACACACTTGACAGACTGTCAGGCAATTTTGAGTTTTGGTGATTGTTTCCTAAATAACTAGAAATGGACACTCCCAGTCCTTTCATCCCTTGGGAACCCTGGTTACTGGACCCCCAATAATTTGGGTCTAGGCTTTCTTTGGTGCCTTTGTCCACCATCTGGCTGTCTCATCATTACTTACTCCTTAGTAAAGTCACCCCCCTTTTTTGTCATCAGTGTGAGCTAGTAGTCTGTGGCTCACTTGTCCTTCAGCTCCTAAGGGCATCCATTTCCTCCCCATCCTGCCCCCGACCCCTCCCCGCACACACACTGAGGTTCTTAGGGTCTGGATGAGGATTAAATGAGGTGCTCCATGAGAAGTGTTTGGCGTGAGGCCTGGAATGTGGTTAGGCGCTTAATACATATTTTATTATTATTAGTGGTGGTGTTTTAGCATATGCAGGTTCTGTCATTTAACCTCCTGATCTTTCTCAGATCTGCCCTCTCGACTCTCCCCACTCCCTTAGTGCAGGCCTCACCACCTCTCACCGGCATTACAACCACTGTCTCCTGATGCCCCTCTGCCTCCCGGCTCCACATTCTTCCACTCCTCCACCTGTCCTCTGCACCACAGCCAGAGTGGGTACCTCAGAATGTAAGTCTGATCATATGGCCCTTTCTTGCTTAAAAGCCTCCTAAGGTTCTCCATTCCCTTCTAGATACAGTCCAAACTCTTTAGCAAGTAATGCTAAGCCTCTGTTGACCTGACTTTTCTTGGAGTGGGAGCCAGGGATATCTCTGGCCTGTCTCATCTGCCAGTCCCTCCTTGGTCCCTGGGCAGAGCCACACCACATGACATGTAGTTCTCAGCCATGACACCTCTAGGCCTCTGCACAGGCTATTCCCCACCAGGCTCATCCTCTCCTCTTCCAGAAGATACTTGGGCATCTCCCCAGAGTGCCTTCCCTGACACCCTTTTCCCAGTCTGGATTAAATGTCCCTCCTTTCCCTTGTCCCAGCCTCTACCATATATTAATAGCTAACACTTATGTGTTCCCAGATATTTCATGTCTCAACTCATTCAATCCTCACAACAACCCCGTGTTAGACTCTGTTATTAATATAGCCCCTAAAAAATGAGGAAATTGAGACTTAAAGAAATTAAGTGACTTGCCCAAGATCTCGCAGCTCTTTCAAACTGGTATTTGAATCCGAATGATCTGGCTCCAGAGTCTACACTTATGACCACTGGGCTCTGTGACCTCTTTGCTCTCGTACCATTGACCAAATCACAGCCCTGTCTGGACTGAGCTCCATGAACTGCGAAGCTATGTGCTATTTGGACCTGTCACACTGCCTGGTGCAGGCAGGAGCACAATTTCTTTTCAACTATCACTTCAGTTTTTCCATCTCTCTAGGCCTGCGGTATACTATATTCTGTATATCTATATACTAGATTTTAAGACCAACCTGCCATTTGCAACCAGTTGCCCATACATCATTTCATCAGAAAAGGGCCTAGAGTGCCTTTCTTGTGCTACAAATGTGGGGGTCAGAGGCTTAGAAGACAGACTCCGCCCTTAAGGGGCTTTTAATTTGGTTGAAGAGATAAAGAAGATTATACGCAAACCTGAGTAATGAGAATGATTCCACTTCACAAACAAATGTAATTTATTTATTTTTATTTTATTTTATTTTATTTTTTTGAGTTGGAGTCTCACTCTGTCACCCGCTTCCGGCCACTGCAGCCTCGACTTGCTGGGCTCCAGCAATCCTTCTGCCTCAGCCTTCCAAGTAGCTGAAACTACAGGCGTGCTACCACGCCCGGCTAATTTTTTTTTGATTTATTGTAGAGATGAGGTCTCGCCAAGTTGCCCAGGTGGGTCTCGAACACACGGGCTCAGGCAATTCACTCACCTCGGCCTCCCAAAGCGCGGGATTACAGGCTGAGCCACCGAGCCCGGCCAACAAATGCAATTTATTTGTTTTATAGTCAATCTTCATATAAAAATAGTCTTCCTCTACAGCTAGACATCAAGCCCCTTGAGGGGAGGGACTGAGTCATGTACCGTACATATGTCAATGCCCAGCACTCAGTAAGTGCTGTCACTGATGTACCATTGAGGTTCTCCATGGACTTCAGACTTCTGCTGCTGTCCCATGTCCTAGCCCTGGCAATACAGTCTTCCCAGGCCTGAGTGGTAGCAGTTACCCAGAAGACCCCTGTATCTGGCAGAGTCCAGATTGGGAGTAGATTTCTGGAAGCAGAGTCCCAAGCTGCAATAGACCTGAGTTGTTCAGGACGCTAGAACTTCCCTTAAGTGAAATCTAACCTCCCAGCCCCAACAGTTATTTTTCATTGCATAAGGTCTCCTAGCTACCCACCTGGGTATAGATCTTCATAAGGCAGCTGCCCCCTTCCATTCAGACTACCCCAGGTCAGAGCAGCACTGATCACCGCCAAGCCATTCACTCTCACAACCAATTTTATCAATGAGGAACTCTGTACAGGGTGAGGAAATTCAAGACCTCTCACAGATGACATGCCCTGTCAGGATGGGCAGAGAACACCACAGCTTTGCAGGTCTGGGCAAGCACCTGCCAGCCTGCTTCCTCCCTTTCTCCATGTCACATAGCCCAGAGCAGTGTCCCTCCTCCAGAGTCCAGAGCACCTGTAAAGTGTGCCTGGCATGCACAGCTGTGCATCTGTATATGCAAAAGCCAACACAGGCTGTCATGGACTGTGCTTTGGGTAGCTGCCAGGACAGCCAGAGAGGGCTGCCACTTACCTGTCAGTCACCCTTTGCCAGGCCCCACGTGGATATACATCTCCCGTCACCTCCAAGCTGGAATACACTTTCCTCTTCTGTAAAATGGGAATAAACATGCCTAAGTTTATTAGTTTAATAAATATTTGCTAAGTACATAGTATGGGCCCAGCTCCCAGCACATAGTAAACACTCAATTACAGCTGCTTTCAGAAAATCTGTGTTAGACAATGGAATTTCAAAATGGTATAAAAAAATACGCAGGGAGAATTAGTCCACTCTCTTCTTTCAGTGTCTGCTTTTCTCCATGGTGAGGCTCTTCAGGGAGAGGAATATCTTGCACAGTATCTGGAGTAAAACCCACAGAGACGGTCATGTCCCCAGGTCTCTGGTGTGCTCAGCATCACCACCTGCCCCGCCAACCATTGTCTCACTGTGATGTCATTTCATGTTGACTTTTCTGGTTCCCCCACCAGAGAACATGAGGGCAGAGATGACACCTATGTACCTGGCACATCACTGTCCCCAGTACCTAGCCCAGCATGCTCCACTTCGTACATCTTTGTTGGACCACAATGGGTGAGCCCTTTATGAGGGCTCCGCCTGCTCACGGGCCTGGCTGTTGATGTTAGGGGCACTGCTGACACATTGAGAGGATGTGCATTTCTTTTTCTTTTTCTTTTTTTTCTTTTTTTTGAGTCAGAGTCTCACTCTGTCGCCCAGGCTGGAATGCAGTGGCATGCTCATGGCCATTGCAGCCTCAACCTGCTGGGCTCAGGTGATCCTTCTGCCTCAGCCTTCCAAGTAGCTGGAACCACAGGTATGTGCCACCATGCCCTGCTGGGTTTGTTTGTTTGTTTTAGAGATGAGTTCTCTCCAAGTTGTTCAGGCTGGTCTCAAACCTCCAGATCAGTAGCGACACTTAGGAACCACATGTTGTGGTGGCTTGTGTTGTGGGAGAGAGTGAATGTGCACCCTGAAAAGTTTAAGTCTTGCAGGGCTAGAGAGCAATGCTACTGCTCCTGGGATTTGCAACCTGCTCTCAGAAAGGTCGTCTTATTCCTTAGAAGAGTCTACCCCTGCCAAAGGGTGTCAGCAGCACATGTGCTTTAAGCTCCCTTTCCTGCTCCCTCAAAGCTCAGGTAATTCTCTTGCCTCGGCCTCCCAAAGTGCTGGAATTACAGGTGTGAGCCACTGTGCCTGATCAGGGTGTGCATTTTGTAAACACTTAATGTCCCTCCAATTCTGCTACTTTTTTCACATAGGAAGCAAGGCAGGAGACAGCTTGTTCTTGGTGTCCAAAAATGAAATTGTAGTCACAGCCCTGCTGTTGGTTGGCTGTGAACTCTGAGCAAGTTGCCTGGTTTCTCTGAGCTGTAGTCTCTCCATCTGAAGAATAGATGCATTATTAATAAATAATACCTGCCCCACAGAATTGTTTTGAGAGTGAACAGAATTATGGGAAACCACTTCATAAACTTCAGGACCCTTCGCTGTAGTGTAGACTAGTGATGGGCCAGGTTCAGAGTGGATACAAATTATACCAAAAAATAAAAAGAGGCTTCTTTGTTATATTTTACCATCAAGCATTTTCTTAAAGAACCTCAACAAACCACACTGTGTTTTCTAGTAATCAGCCACTTGTCCTACCATTTGCAATAAGGGAAACTGAGGCAGGCACACCATGACAACTTACTCAGCATCAGCAACCTAACAAAAGACAGAGGCCTCCCGGGGATCAGTTTTATCATCCCTCCCTTAAGCAGAGATGATGGTGCCTCTCTCCCTGCTCTGGCTCAGTTAAGAAGTCAAGTCTCAGATGTGTTAGTCATCCTAACTATGGTTTCCTGAAGGCCCAAAGCCCTTAATGCTGCTGTCTGGTTCCAGATTTATGATCATGGTTTCTAGCCCCGAACAATGTTTGGAGTCTGATTTGCATATTCACTTTCACTGTCCAATCCTGATCCTCCCGGGTGGCAGTGGAGCTGGGCCTTGTTCTCTTATCCTGTTGTGGTCTCCGTGGTCTCATTGATTCCCATCTAGCCACCCTTCACCCTCCAGATCAGTGGCGACACTTAGGAACCACATGTTGTGGTGGCTTGTGTTGTGGGAGAGAGTGAACGTGCACCCTGAAAAGTTTAAGTCTTGCAGGGCTAGAGAGCAATGCTACTGCTCCTGGGATTTGCAACCTGCTCTCAGAAAGGTCATCTTATTCCTTAGAAGAGTCTACCCCTGCCAAAAGGTGTCAGCAGCACGTGTGCTTTAAGCTCCCTTTCCTGCTCCCTCAAAGCAGTCTTCTGAAAAGGTCTGCGGAAACCTGCCTTCACCCTCCCTCTCATCCTGTAGGGTCTTTGTCACGTCCCACCTCCAAGGGGCTTCTGGCAGTGGTAATAGGGTGACTGCCACCTGGCTTCACATCTGGGAGAGTCCAGCCTCTGACCTCCACCTTGGATTTTTTTTTTTACGTTGGAGTCTCACTCCATTTCCCAGGATGAAGTACAGTGGCACACTCATGGCCACCCCGGCGTCAACCTGCTGGGCTCTGGCAATCCTTCCACCTCAGCCTTCCGAGTGGCCAAAACTACAGATGCGCGCTACCGTGCCCAGCTAATTTTTGATTTATTGTAGAGATGAGGTCTCGCCAAGTTGCCCAGATTGGTCTCAAACCCATGGACTCAGGCAATCCACTCGCCTCAGCCTCCCAAAGTATTGGGATTACAGGCTGAGCCAATGAGCCTGGCCCCAACTTGGATTTTTATGAGGAAGCAGCAGCAACAGGGGACCCTGCAAAAACTATTTAGTTTTCTGATTAAAAGACTATACTGTGCTGTTTCTGAGGCAACACTGACCTGACTGACGGTGTTCATGGAATGAGCAGTCTTTGGGAGTCGCTAGTCTGGTTAAGACCGGCTCTGCAACCTCCTGCCAGCTGCATGCCAGATGTGTACCAGGGTTCAAGCTGAAGCCAGTAGTAAACTTAGCCCAGATGAGTGTGGTCTTGGTGTTCACATGCAACCTCCTCCTCCAAGAAGCCTCCCTGACCTCCCTCAGCCTGCCTTCGGAGCTTTTCCTTCTCTTTTCCCTCTGAACTCTGACCCTAAATCACTATGTTCATTTTGTGGAATTTTAATTATTTTCTTGGCTGTCTCCACTAGACTGTAAGTGTCAAGTGTGTAGGGACTTTTGTTTCAACTGAATAACCCCAAAATCCAGCACAGTTCACAGCATATACTGTCCTCTCAATGCATGTTGGATGGATAAAAAATCTTCTTGCATATAAAGCTGTAGAGGTTTGGTTTTGGAGTAACTTGCTTTGGAATTCTGCTACTCATGAGCTGCATCAAGAAGAAGAGAAATATGTTGGTCTTGGAGTTGTTTTTTGCCTACAAAGTTTCTGGATCATGGAGCTTACTTCTGCTGTTTCTGATGTCAGCTCATCTACTGAATGAAATCTGAGCCCAGCTTCCCCTTCTAACATAGCTGCTATACCTTTCTGGACCTCCATTTTTATTTTCTGTAAGATGGAAGTGTGGACTAGCTAGATGAACTTCTGGTGTCCTGCTTTCTGCTTTGTGAATGTGCTGGAGCACATTCAGAGAACACCCCGATGTGGCAAAGGGTCTGGAAATTCTTCATGTAATGGTCAAAGAACTGTGAATGCTTAGGGAGGGAGACAACTCAGGGAAACATGACAGCTGTCTTGAATTATTTGAGCGGCTATTATGTAGAAGATGAGAAGGATTAGGTTCTTCTGAAAGCCCCCAGGGCTATAAATGAGACCCGTTATTCATTCAACAAGTATTTGAGTGCCTGCCATGTGCCAGGCACTATTCTGGCAAGAGTGATGCAGTCATGAAAAAAACAGACAAAAACTCTGTTTGCCCTTATGGAGTTTACATTCTAGTAAACAGAGACAGTTCAAAAATAAAATAAATCCAATGGGGGGAGTATCTTGGCCCCTCAAAATCAGCTGCCTGTGAGCCATTGAGTTGTGTTCAAGAATATATTTCAAGCCGGGCTCGGTGGCTCAGCCTGTAATCCCATGCTTTGGGAGGCTGAGGTGAGTGGATTGCCTGAGCCCGCGGGTTCGAGACCCGCCTAGGCAAATTGGCGAGACCTCATCTCTACAATAAAATAAATCAAAAAGTCAGCCGGGAGTGGTAGCACATGCCTGTAATTCCGGCTACTCGGAAGGCTGAGGTGGAAGGATCGCCTGAGCCCAGCAGGTCGAGGCTGCGGTGGCTGGGAGCAGCCACTGCACTCCAGTCTGGGTGACAGAGTAAGACTCCAACTCAAAAAAAAAAAAAAAAAAAGAATATATTTCGTACTTGGGATCTGCTCCCAATGGCTGCTTAGACTAAATGACCTTGTTAGTTTTTGTTTAGCCCTACAATCCAATGAACCTAAGGCTAGTTAAGATGCATGATCTCTCTATTCTAGCACCACTCAGCTAAATCATGACCTCCACTCCATGGCAACTGTCACTCTAGGAAGAGAGACGAGATAGGTGCAGCAGGCTGTTCTTGTGAAAAGGTACCAAAAACAGTACTTCAAAACTGTACATTGTGGTGGAGGTGGGGTAGAGGGGTTGCCTTTCTTTGAGATCACTGAGATATTGAGGGTGGAAAAAGAGAGCATAACTTGGCTGAAGGACCAAAGAGAGTGAGTCAGGAAGAAGAGAAGAAGAAAACGGGGGTGGGGGTGGGGCAGGAGTGGGGCTTTGATGAGGAGAGTGAGGAGGAGGCAGAAGTAGAAGGCACACAAGAGGAAACTATCAGCTCACGACCCAGGACACTTAGCCTCTCTCCCTCCAGGTTCTACTGCCATCCTCTTTTCTGAAAAGGTGGGAGTCTAGATTCGATGTTCCAAGTTCATAATCTTTGAGCAGTGGGACATCCACTCTGAGAGCCAGAAGGAGGGGAGGGAGGGATATGAGAGGATGGAAGCCTGCCCTGTCAGGAATTGCCATCTCCATCCGCTTGCTCTGTTCTGAAACGTACCTAGGACCACCTGCCTCCAGGGAGACCAAGGTCTGTTTCTGCTGTTGGCTTTGACTTCCCCACTGTGCTCCTGCCTGTGGAGATGTAGGGAGAAAGCCTACAGGTGCTGGGCAGATGCAACTGAAGCAGAATCGAGGGCCCCAAACCCCTTACTTCCCATGATACTGCTCTGCACTTTGTTGTGTTCACACCTGCTAATGACGTCATGGTGGGGTAGCAAGAAAAAGGGCCAGGACCTCAAGGTTCTGGAATTCTCATATTCTACTTGAATGTCAGTAATTCTGTGAGATAGATAAAATAGAGATTATTCCCTCTAGACTGCAGGTGAGGAAATTGAGTCACAGGGAGCTCATTTATTCATATTTGTGGAGCTATAATTAGTGTTAGGACCAGGATAGCATGACATAGCACAAAAAGTACTGGACTTGTAATTAAGAATCCTGGGTTCGGATTTTAGCTTCACTACTGTCCAGCTATGTGACTTAGAATACATCTGTCCTCTGATACTTAATTTTATTATCTATACAATAATTAGGATGGACTAGAAAAAGAAAGTATGGCAGATGGGTGACATCTTTGGTCCTATTAGCCCTTTCCATGCCCGTGGCAGATATGGGTAATTGATCTCAGCACATTGTCCGCTGAGCCAGATGCAGTCCCAGAGTCCTCTGGACAGGGCTACCAGGAGCCAGCAGCCACTGCTGAAAATCAGAGTTAGCATGTGAAATTGCCTGCCATCCATCAGCTCTCCAAGTTCTTCTCCAGTCTAACATTCTGAGCACAGAAAACTGGTCTCTCTTCCGGCCTCATGCTCTTCCCATCAGGTCACCCTGGAACATTTCTTTTCTGTAAATCAGTAGAAAAAGTAAAATGTAAGGGACTTAGAATGAGAAGATCTGGGCTCATGCCTCTTTTCCCTCCTCTGGGAGCTTAGTTTCCTCACAGTGTGGTAACACCCACCTCACAGGGTACTTAGGGGAACTGACCCGGATAAGGTGAGCACACATTTTTCTAAACCATCAAGTGCAGTACAGGTACATTCCATTAGCAGACACCAGTGTGTACCCCTCTGTGCCAGGCACTGTGCTAATGTGACTCCCACAGGCATCTAGATCCTCCTCCTCTCAGGTACTGACAGGAGCCTAGTCTATTGGCCATCCTAGCAAGCTGTGTTTCTGCAGCTGTTCTTCACCAGATATGCTGCCCCATTTGGGGAAGGGTAGCCCAGGACCTTGGGCAGAGGTGGATTTTTTAATCCTATCACATTTATTACCTTCCAGCATTGCTTTTTCCTTTTGGAAGATCTTTCTGTTGCCCTTTACTTGCTTATCTGCTCTTTGGCACCTATATTTTTTGCTTTTACGTACTGATAAAATCATGTTGCCATAAAGAGAGGGAGAGAAAGGGCTCCTGGTTTGTAAATGACACCAGGAATGAGAGTTGGCAGGGAGGGCAGCAGCTGGTGAGGGCAGAGGGATGAGGCGTCTGGAGACGGCTGTCCTGTTACTAACGTCACTGATCCGCTCACGGGGGCCAGCACACAGCGAGAAGTCAGCTGCCCCAGCCCTCACACCCGGTCCCTGCAGGCTCAGGCTTCCTATTACCCAGGCTCTGTGAAGATTAGTGTGTCATCTTGAAAGCACTTGGCGCTTCTTGGAAAAAGCCATGCTGTGAATTCAGGCATTGCTAAAAGATTGAACTCTTATTAAATCTCTGACACCCTCCATGCATCAGAATTCTTACAGCCTTGTTCTGTTACATCCTCAGTGTCCTTTGCTAGTTCCCAGCTGGTCCCATAGGCAAGAAATTACTGGCAGGGTTTGTTTAAGACACTGTACTTAGTCCACCTAGAATACTGGTGAGTGACAAGTCCCCTTTAAGAGAGCCATTTGAAAAGATTTAGCATTGAGGCTTGCTGCGTTCCTTCTGCTCCATCTGGAGAATACAGGAACCCCTGGAGATTTCCTAGGTCTTGGGAGACTAGATCTCCTCTTAATATGTCAAAAACCAAGTTTTGGAAAATAGGTTTGGTCTGTATTGATATAAAAATACCTCAGATTATTAACCCGTGCACTATCTCTGCGGAACACACACACACAATGTACTATTCAGAGGCGAGAAACTCATTTGGGCCTTGACACCCCACCCCACCCCCACCCCCACCTGACAAAGTCATAGTGTAAGGTTAGGAGTGCTGTGCCTATTCCTGTGTTGGTTGAGGGAGGTAATCCAGAGCCCTGAGACCAGTGTGGAAACTGTTCATCTGGAATTCTCTCTGGCTTGGTTCCTTCTCCATCCCTTTGTTCCCCTGGCTGCAAAAGGAGACTCGGAGGGTGCCATCTGTCTGTCCTTTCTTTGAATCTCCAAGGAGAATGTCTTCACCCAACATGGCTTATGATATTGGACTGAGTAAAAAAGCAGTGGAAGCTTGTCACTTATTGCTAGTGAAATAGACAAGGGACGATACATGCTTTCATTGTAAATCCCCATCCAGAAGGGTGCAGGTAATGCAGTGTGAGTCATCGTCAGGATACTATTTCCTGCTGCTCCATCTCCCAGCCTTAGATGCTAGCCTTGGTTAGCCATTCTTAAGGGACCCTTTGTTCACAGAAGTATTGTTTTCAGAGTGTTGGACTTTGAAACAAAAGAATGCATTTCCAAGTTGTCGTTGCTGTTTTACTTTAGTTGCAGATTATGTATTCCTGCCCCAGGTTCTTGCTTTTTTTCATTTTTTTCTTTTGGGGCAGATGTAAACCATGTCCATATAGGTGTCTGAAGAAGACTCCTACTGAGGTTAGTTCTCACTGGAGGTTATCTGGGGAGAATAAGTCTCTGTAGGTGGACAGAACTTGTTCAGGGAACTTGTAGGGACCTCAAAATTGGCCTAATTAATGTGTTTGCATAGTAATATACCTGTTTTCATTGTAGATTTAATTAGCTTCTTTAAAAATAATTCTTCAGGTGAAAGATGTTAATGGCTTCTCATCCTGCCCTGCTGAGCAGAGCCAAAGAGCTTGATAGTTTTAGGCCAAATAAAAGGAAGTAGTACTTTACGCTGTAGGTAGTAAATATGCAAAAATCATTACTCTCAAAAACAGTGGATGGGCTGACATTATAAATAGAATCCAGGAAACAACTTTTAGAAAGCGTCATGGATGACAGATGTAAATTGGGTCATTAAAGGGAAGTTGGGGGTATTTCCTAAATTTTTAAAGTTAACAGTATGGATGGTCCCTCATATTCTCCCTTGGCCCTCATATGCCACAATCGGGGACAGAATATTAGGGGAATGAATTCTGTTCGGACCAACTGAGGTATTTTTTAATTTATATGCTCCACTCTTTTGAAGCCAATTTAGCTAGCATATCCTCTGTTCTCTTTTTTAAATTTTTGTTTATTAAAACCAAAAAACTTTTTTTAATGTTCTGGTCTCTTTCAAATGGCCACGTCTTCAGAACTCTCTGAAATGATTTGGCAAAGCTAGAGGGCACTCCGCTCAACTGTAAGACATGAACCCCAAGCTTGAATCCCACCTCTGCCACTAACAAGTTGCTTGACCAGGCCTTCACCACACTTCTCATCTTTCTTACTGCAAAGAGAGGGGGTTAGAATAAATGTCCTTCATGGTCCCATTTGTGAAACAGTTCTGTGAATCAACAAATAAACGTTTTATACACAGTCATTCAGGGAGTCCTTAGAATAAAATAACAGTGAGGTAGGGGGACTTCTTTGTCTTACTTTTCAAAAAGGATAAAATAGGACATTTCTTCTTTCTTACAGAAGAAAATGAACATTGTAGGGATAGTGTCAAGAAACTCCCAGCAACATGGGGAAACTCCCAAACTTCCTTTCCTCTGAGTCCGAGGAGGGATATTGTGGGGGACGTGTCAGTGTGGGAGTCGGGCAAACCTGAGCCCAGTCACCCACCAAATCTCAGTGTCCCACTGGTCAAATGGAGATACAGACATGGAACTTTGGGACTGTGATGAGACTAGTGGCATAAAGAACCTTGCCTCATTTCTGGTATAAAGTAAGTGCTCAGTAAATAATAACGTTTGGAGATAGGAGTTCCAAAACAGGATGATTAGAATGGTAAGTGCCTTGTGAGTGGCCATCAGAGCAGAAGCTGTGTGACTGAAGCAGACAGCCTGGGAGAGGTGGCAGCCTGCAACCTGAAGCCCACAGCTGTGCAGACCCTCTCTAAGTAAATAAGCATTAGATTTGCTCTGGAATACATTTCCAACCACAAAAAAGTCAAACTCACTATTCCACATTATGTTTATGGTTTTTTTTTTTAAAGATTGCTCAACTTTACAGATTAATATTGTTTAAAAGTTGCATGTAGTTTTAAAACTCACTGAAATCAGCAGTTATACACTTGTGGAATTTGAGGAAAAATCTCGATATGAAGCAGAGACATCTTGTGGTTTGGTTCATATTGCTGTCACCTGCTGACAGAATATGCCAATTGCAGGTTTGCTTTGGTTTAAGAAATTGCACCTCTAACATGCACACATCTTTAGGAAAGTGTAACCCTAATCCTAAGGTTATACAATACCAACAAATATCCTCTCTCCTCCTGGGAGTTCTCATAATCCACTCTTAAGGAAGATCAAGAGGGGACCTTATTAGGAGTTTCAGCTCTATCAGGGTATGCAACTGTGCAGAGCTCAGGCCTTTGTTCCTCCTCCAGGAAGTAGTACTTAAGTAGTCCATCCTCTAACAGAAATCTTGTTCTCAAAGAGAAAAAGGGGGCCACTCTGCCATTCCCAGAGTCACCAATCCCCTTACCCCATCAAGACACTGCCGGTTTAATAAACAACCTAGCCAGGTGTGGTGGCTCACATCTGTAATCCTAGTACTTCGGGATGCCAAGGTGAGAGGATTGCTTGAGCCCAGGAGTTTGAGATCAGCCTGGGTGATATAGTGAGATCTTGTCTCTACACAAAATTTTAAAAAGAAAAGAAATAAACTGGACATGGTGGTTCACACCTGTAGTTCCAGCTACTTGGGAGGCTGAGATGGAAAGATCACCTGAGCCCAGAAGGTTGAGGCTGCAGTGAGCTGTGATCTTGCCACTGCACTTCAGCCTGGGTGACAGAGTGAGATCCTGACTCAAAAATAAATAAATAGATAAACAACCCTTACTTTCCCTCATTGCTGGAAGCTTCCATTCCCCAACAAATTCTCAGTGTGACTGATGACCTTAGACTGGCCCCAGAAACTGTTCCTATACCCTAGAAGGCATCAATACAACAGCCACACTCTTCTGCCCTTATCACTCTCCTCGTGGTTCATCTTGGGAAGCCAGCAGATATTACAAAAGCAGTTCCATTGCACTGATGAGCTGATATGGGAACCCACATCACTGTTTATCTAATGATCATTTTGGGCAGTAAGTTACAAAACTGACCTTACTGGTTCATTTAGCTGATGTAGTATTTTTTTTTTTTTTAGTGGTTTCTTTACCGAAAACAACTAGAGACAAGTGAGTTTGGAACTTGGTGGCTTGTCCTCATTTAAGAATCTTTGTCTAATCAGGTAGAATGCTTGACAAGATAGAGCAGCAGTTAAGTGGAGACCTATCCACTGGGGGGATGGAGGGAATCCCCCACTGCTGCACAAAGAGAAGGGAGATGACAAGTGAGAAAGCCCTTTGTAATGATGGTTGACATTCACAAGCCACTTGTGGTGCACACCCTTACTTTATGCACTTCACAGACATCTCACTTAATCCTCAGCAACTACCCCATAAGGGTAAGTAGTGTCGTTATCTCCATTTTATGAATGAAGAAACCGCAACATAAAAATTAAATGTCTTTTCCAGGATCACCTTGTTAAGTTGTGTGCCAGATTTTGAACTCAGGCAATGTCAGTCAAGTCCAGAGTGTCATGTTCTTCACACTGTGAGGACTGGGGAGAGGGAGGGTTTGGAACACATCTCTAAGTAATGAAGAGAGAACAGAAAAACCAAAATGCCTTTTAGTTATTATGTGAGCTGCTTAATCTCCATGTTATACAATAGTAATGATAGGATATCACTGAACACATCATATTCATTTTATTATATGTCTAATTTCATGATGATGGCTAGTAAATATATTTCCAGTGTTTGCAGCCTGCTGCTCTTACTATGGAGATATCTGCTAACAAATTTTTAAACTTGGAGAAAACTCTGCTTAGGCCTCACCTTTTATGGCCTTCCTGGCTTTCAGCTCAGATTGGAGCAGGAGTCTGTCTTGACTAAAATCAGCAGCTGTCATCAGAGAGAAAGAGCAATGCATGGACGTTGTATACTGCTCTCACTGCAGTTTAAGACATGGATCTTCTGTGCTCAGCTGACCAAACTCCTTATTAGGAGTTTCAGCTATATCAGGGCATTCAGCTGTGCAGAGCTCAGCCTTTGTTCCTCCTCCAGGAAGCCAAGAAAAAACACTGGGGTCCATCCTCTAGCAAAATCTTGTTCTCAAGCAAAAAAAGAGAGCCAATATATCATTCCCAGAATCCCCTTACCCCATCAAGATATTGCCAGTTTAATAAACAACCTAGCCAGGTGTGGTGGCTCACATCTGTAATCTTAGTACTTTGGGAGGCCAAAGCGAGAGGATTGCTTGAGCCCAAGAGTTCAAAACTAACCTAGGCAACATAGCGACCATCTCCTGCCACATGGGGCCAGGATTTTTTTCAAGTCACATCCCCCACCTTGGGCAGCCCTGCTGCAGGGGTCTTCAGTTCAGGCCCTAATTAGCACATAGCCATGCAACCTTGGCTTTTTGGGTTTTTGTTTCTCTTCTTCAATCTTTTTCAAAGATAGTTATTACATAATTATAAAATACCCAACTCATCAAGAAGATATAACAATTATAAATATGTGTGCACCCAATATCAGAGAGCCTAAATATGAAAAGCAACTACTGATAGATTACAGGGAAAAATAGACTGTAACACAATAACATAAAAGACTTAAATACCCCACTTGCAATAATAAATCATCAAGAATCAAAAATCAGTAAGTAAACATTGGACTTCAACTACACTTTCTACCAAGTGGACCTATCAGATATACACAGACTATTCCACCCCACAGTTTGTCTGTATTTATGTAGAAGCAGAAAGAAGAAACAGCATCTTTTTTTTTTTTTT